>JABUQX010084563.1:0-25000 GCA_015478945.1 Trachelipus rathkii
TTAGCGGGAGAGGATATAAGGGAGATGTTATTCGTGCATAGTTGTGCCAATGACGACTGAAGTAACCCGTAGTAACGATTTTTTAATTTTAAAGATTTCTCATTGATCCAGTCTGGACAATATGCTCCAGCCTGGACGATGATTGTATTATATTATAATATGGCTTTAGTTATTATCAAACCTATAGGCCTATATTAATTACCTTTACCTCAATTGAAGATGCCAAAAAGATGTATTAAACTTCATTTATGTTGTAACTAATTAATTTCTTTAAATTTTGGTTTAAATTTTCTAAAGTTTGTCGAAATTAGGGTTATCAATTTTTATGTGGTCATGTCTGCCATCACTTCAAGTTCCATTACTAAAGGACTTTGGAGAAACTCCCGGAAGTTACGATGTCCAGAATTTCCAAGTTATGTGCAGTACGGCCCCTCTAAATAAAAGATCCATTTCATGCATATTTAAATTTATAATGTTCATCAAATATTTTACATTAGCGTAGTAAGCCTAACCGTTATTGTTGCAGTTGTCATATCCGGAAAGAACCAGCAAAACTACTGGTAATTGAACAAACCCCCTCTTGGAAATTGAAAAGGGTGAGTTCAATAAGTAATAAAGTACTATGAAAATTATATGAAATATACTGTCATAAAATGAAGATAAAAGTGGTGAATCTGTTCTAGTAATCCCCTTTGTTACTTTATTGACAGGAGTTTTAATTCCTTGGGTTTCAATTCTTCGGATTTCAATTTTTATTTCTTCTGGTCTCAAGTCTTCCAATTGGCGGGTTGTTTTTTTTCAAAACCTCTCGGATATTCAATCTTTGAGCTTTCATTCCTGTTTTGGACATTCAGCATCGTCTTGTTTGGTTTATCTCCCAAAGTCTTGCAGTTCAAGATATGATTATTTTGTCGTTGATCGTAATTATTAATTAACTTTTCCTCCCTTACTTCATTGCACGAATGATATTTGGATTCTGTGTTTCCTCCACTCATTGAATCTCGATCCTGAGACAAGCTTATGATACATAGATCTAATACATTGGTTTTAAGTATAATTTTCCCATGTATTTACTAATTGAAAATATATTATATTAAGTCCAATTTGTGGACATTTCAATTATCCTCTCGCGATACTCAATATCTTATTATAGGTTCCAAAACCTCCCACAATGTATATAAGTTTAGAACGAATTCAGTAAACATAAACTTTTTCTATTGTGTCTATATCCCTAGATTTTGATTCGTATATTGAACTGTTTTATTATTTTTATTTCTTTACTACGAAAAATAATCTGATAAGAAAGATCACGAAAAAAATATTATGAAGAGAAGCAATTATAGTTATAATGTCATTATATTGATAGTTAAGTTAAAACCCTTCATTTGGGTTAAGACCTGTAGATAATATATCACAATTGCGAAATTTAAACTTAAAGAAACTTCTGTAGAAACTCCTAATGTACCCAATAGAGTTGGGTCGGCTCCTGAGCACTATCTCCTGCCGTTACGGGAGAATAAGCCCTAACCGCTCCTGTCAACACCTCTGATGGTGTGTCAGTTTGGTTGCCTGTGCTTACTAGCACTTCAAACCACATCTATCGAACATCACTTTAAAACTATCGACTTCTTATTAATATCTTTTGACCTTCCGAGATTTATTCAATATTTCTTCGAATCATCGACTCTACGAGAGCAACTAAGTGTGAGAGGAAGTTGCAAGCTTTCAGAAGTCAATCATTTGTAACTGTCTCCCCTAAGAAGCATAATATTAAATATATATATATATATATATACATTAATATATAATATGATATTAATAATATATAAATAATATTATATATATAATATATATATATTATAATATATATATATAAATTATATTATAATATATAATAGTAATATATATTAAATATATATAATATATAAATAATTTTTATTATAATCGCTTTTCTGAGCGTGTGATGTGTATATATATGTGCGTGTACGTAAGTAGTATGAAGTACGAGATAGAGCACGCAACATTGCATAGCTGCAAGTTTTCTAATTTATGCAAGTAAATTGCACATGCTTAAAATTTATAATAAATCAAAAAAATATATTTCATCCACTCGTTTAAACTAAGGTTATATCTCATCCCTTGAAAATTTGGTCTATCAATAATCATTTTTCGCAAGTTTGCCCAGGCAATTTAAAATCAAAGCTAATCAAACTTGATTCAAGTGTACATGCTGGTATAATATGCGAAGATTGCGTTGTCTGGGATATATAATATATATAATGAGTAATATTCTATATAATATTAAAAAGAAAAATATACACTGTATATAAATAGGAATAAAATAATTTTATCAATGCTTTATTGAATATTATAATATTTATATAATATATAATATCTATATATATAATATTATATATAGTATATATAGAGTATAAATAGATAGTTAATAATATATTAACTATAATAATATATATATTATAATATAGAATGATCAGTAAACGATAGTAAAGGTGTTGTAATATGTAACAAAGTTAAAATTCGAGGTGGGGAATCACTTTTATGGAATGGATAATAATAATAAATAATAAAATATATAAATATATCATAAATATATATATTAATATATATAATAATATATTATATATATAATAATTATATATATTAATATATATATATATATATATATATATATATATTATTTTTTTTTTTCCAGACATGTAATTTTGCCAAATGAATTGGCAAAACTGGTACCAAAAACACATTTAATGACTGAAACAGAATGGAGAAATTTGGGTGTTCAGCAAAGTCCAGGTTGGGTGCATTATATCTAATATGCATAGTCCAGGATAAAGTAATCTTATAATTGACTTCGGAATGATATTAAACGTAATGTAAATAAAAAATAAATGAATTAATAAAATAAAATTATTTTCTATTGGTGATATCGATGTATTTTTATTAATAATGTAAGGATAATATTTATTTAGTTTTTTTCTTTTGTTCCAGAGCCCCAATATATCGTTTTATTCAGGCGTGGACGATAAGAGACGAGACAAATCAGGTACTTCAGATTATATTATGTATTTATTTATAATTTAATTTTATCTAAATTATTTTTTTTAAACTTTTCTTTTTTAAGTTTTAATGTTAATTATATATGCACAAAGATTACATTTATATAATTAAAAGTATTGTTTGTTGGTTTTCTTATCCCTTGTTTTCGAAGGTTGAATTTTTATCGTAATCACTGCGACTGTTAGCTGAAACGGAATTCAGATTATGTACATTAGATGAAGAAAGGTTGAGGATTAAATATTTTATTAAAAAACTGTCTGAAGAAAATGCAGAAGGTTGTTATGTATAAGATAGATCCATGGTAAGGAATTGCTGCCTTATTTCATGTGAAATTGTAAGGATAACATTTCATTTGGTTTGTAAATCACAAAACTAATAAACTTATGGTGTAGGACTAAAATATAACTCTTACAATTTAAAATCTCTCGCTAGTGTATGCAAGATATCTTTATATTTAAATCTGCCAACATCTCCAGCGCCCGACCACCCCTCCAACGAAAAAAATGAGACTGGGAATATATATGACTCGTAAAGAGTAACTTGAGTATAATTTGAACTTCGTATTGAAAGAGGATCATAAATTAAACCGATATGTCATCTACGATACCTGACAAACAGAGTGATGAATCTGCTGACAAGAATAGAGCAGAACCCTCCATCGGAACCAAAAATATTTGACTTGGTGTCAGGAACGCAAGAATAAGTGAACTGTTAAATAGCTGATTGTTGTGCTGCCGTGCCTTACTTTTACGTGTGTGTGTTCCAAATTCTAGACATGATATACCAATGTCGTCTAAAAAGGTAGGCTTAAATAGTAGAGTACGCAAGATAATACGGGTGGAGGTAGGAAATATATATAGAAGTAGGAATATAAATAAGAGGAGTCCAAGAAACCGAGAAGATACTAGAGGTAGAGGGAATGATCTGTGAGTCATAAGTAAGGTGAGGCATATGAAAGCAGATAAAAACGTAAAGAAAAGGAGCTAGGATAGATCACCGAAAAAGGGTCCGCGTCATTAGGGATATCCTGAGACATAAACTTCACGGCGAAATAAGGGGCACTAGTAGTTTAATTAAAAGAGTAGATTACTAAAACTATAATATAGTAGGTATATGATACCTCCGGCAAGCTGTAAATGAAAAGTGTTAAAAATATGATAGGAAAAGAAACGGCCCAAATAGTATATTAAAGCAAAAAGGACCCGAGAATATAGGATATGTAAATATAAGCATATTGATAAATGAATTAATATAATAATGATATTAGTATAGTAGTAGTAATAGTGAGGGATATAGCTAGGAATAGTAGAGTATACGCGAGCGTTAAATTAGGGGTGAAAACGACCCAATACATAAAAAAGATTATATAATGAGTTACCCCAACGTAAGGAGAATGCAGGGAAGGGGGTAAGGCCGAATGACTGGTAGGGATAAGGGCAAAGTAAACGAACAGACACCGGCAAATCGGGAGTGAAAGATGTCAGTAAAAGTTGAATAAAAGGTGAGAGGTGGTGCACAGGGAAACCGGCAAGTAGGAGGAAAAAGAATACGAATGGCCAACAAGCACAAGCCACGTTGTACTATAACAAACCTCGGCTATGATAACGCTGCCATCAAGTAAAGGTGAAGATACATAGACAAGGCCTCCCGTAAGACGCACATAAACAAAAAATAAAAATCCACCCTGAGTGGACGAAGCTTACAAAAGAAGGCCAGGGCAGTGCAACAATGAATCCAAGAGGGGAGCGGAATTAGATACGAATTACACTAGGTGCGAGAGTCTTCGGGAGTTAGCAGCAGAAGAGGAGAACGTGGAAGTGTTGTAAAGAACCACAGATACGAGTTTACTCCTCTTACAACAAAAGACTACTCAAATAGTGGCCCAAAAATTTATTATGCACCTATTACTTCTCGCCTCAATGGGCCCCAGAAAAACCTAGCAATTCTTTCCTGGACTACAAGTTCACTTTTTTCATGGTGGTGGGGTCTCCCAACACTTTCGGCCAAGCAGTATTCCTATACAAGTATCAAAGATGGTAAACTTATTTTAAGCGCAACTAAAGTGCATCTTTCCCTCGCACTTTCCTATTAAGATTTTGCACCCGAATCCGGTTATATACAAAACGAGATAGTCTTTCATAGTGAGACGACTATTTCTGTATATTGGAGATATATCTCTTCAATTTAGAATTGCCTTTCCTGTCACACCACACAATATTTGATAATGCCAGCGGCCTTGTTGATAAATACGTTCATTGCGCCTCGATTTATAACAATCTTCCTACATTAGACAGCGCGTAAAAACACCACGACAGCTTAAGATAAGTCCATATCATATGTGTCAGCTAAGTTGTACTCTTGCCTATAGAGTTGTAGCTTCCACCTAATTGTAAGATCATAAAGTATCAGATTGTAATAACTCATTGGAAGTACTCAATTCCATACCGTGTAGTAGCTCCTCCACAAATTAAGCATAAATTCATGCAATCGAGACCACCAAGCTACACACAGACACATCAAGAAGGTTGAGCAAACAGAACGTTGCATAGTCGCGCGAGACCCGTACCCACTTCATAGCAATGAGAGATATACTAGGAGTGTAGTTGTATATGAAAATCAGGAAATCAGACACTTTTCTGTGAAAATCTTCCAAGATAGGTGGGTCCACAAAAAGAAGGTTGTAAGTGTTTTAGCAATTACATATTACACTCGCTAAAAGAGACGCCCGCAAAAGGCTCTCGTCAAACTTAGCCGCGCATATAAGGTTAAGGGTGCTTCCACTTTCTTGGGCAGAGGAATATTTTTTGAAAAGAGGGAAGAGGCTTGAAGCGAAGACGGACTGGACAAAATGAAACCAGACAGGGAGTTACACAACTTGTAGTCACCCCTACTACACAGCATTACGAGTCCGAAATCCACTATCCTCAATACCAACATATAAGATCCCACGTGAAATTTATTTAAAAATTCAAAGAGAATGACTTGCTCCAATTTGCTCGCACGAAGTGGTCCAAATAAGTGTAAAACAAGAAAGAGAGGGGCAAATATGACCCTAGCTACAACGCCCTAGAGCAGCAAGCTAAAGCGAAATCCTACAGTGCTTTTCAAACCCCTCTATAGTTTTTAATCCTGCCAGTGAAACTTAATATCAATTTGCCACAGAAAACCAAATAATGAAGAGTATCCAAGTGAATTAGAGGTGAGAAAAAGGGCCTAGAAGTTGACAATAGCATAATGCTCGCCTCGAACACCCGACTCTTAAAAGCTTGTCTAGTATGAGTGCAGTGTGCTTAGGGGAGCAATACCTTCCCCTAAAACCCCTACCAATTTAATTTTAAATTCTTTACGATGAAATACCCAACGCCTCAAGTTGAAAAAAAAACCTTTATAGTAAAATTCACAAAAAAGACAAATTACATATTCACCTTGTCCCTCCATGAACGAAAAAATATTAAAAAGCATACAGCAGTAAGTAATATATTATTTAAAAAATTATAATATTACAGAGAGTGTTAAGAATAATTAGCACTGATACGACAATCTTCCTTTGTGTGCCTCAAATCCTACAGATAATGATGCGATCTCTAAGAACCATTATGATACCACCCATGATAAACCTAATAGGAGAATAGACATCTTGTGGAAAAATTTTACACATCCTCAGTTAGCTCTCACATGGTCCCAGACTTTAATTAAGTAGACTATTAAAACCATATACGAGCGCATCGAATCCAACATGTGCTCGAGTTTTAGATTACCTCCAGTTGCTAACAACAGTGTACACACACACGTACAACACCACACTGCATAATAGAATATTTGCCAATTTTCCATTCATCGAGGAAGAGAAAACCAGCAACACGCATTTTGGCCCTTGAATCCTAACCGTGACCAACATTAGTAGGAAAACAGCCTTTAAGAGGGCACAACAAGAGCTTTTCCGGCAGTCATGTAGAACCTTCAACCAATTGTCAATGAGGCGCCTATTTCCTGAACCAACCCGAGTCCCTACAAAAATCTCCCGGTTTTTAAAGAGGACAATAAAGATTAGTATATACAGGGGTCATTTTTTAGTGGCAAAGGGCGTGATATTGTAGTTGCAATATGAAAAAGGTTGCCCTCCTAGCCCAAAATTGAAATTATAGAAATCATTAATAACCAATATACATCCTCTTACGAACTTTCCTAAGCACCTTATATGGTCTATCACCAAATACTTTATAATTACTTCAGTCACTCGATCGCGAACTCTTTCAAGCCAGATAAATATCACCATATATCTTCCCTATATATATACTTAATAAATCATAGATTCCCTTTAATATTATCCTATATCGAGTTATATTTACTTTGTATCTCTCTTAACCCTTTACCTTACTTGATACTGTTCTCCAATCTTTCGGGAGTCATAATTAATACTCTGATCCATAACGCTTTTGAAATTACACGAAGCTTCCTATAATATTTATATCCAATCAATCACCATCTCGCCTCCATTATCTTATTGGACCTAATATTCTCACAAGTAATTCGGTCATAAATATGTTTGCTTTCCCTTTAATAGCTACATAATTCTTACAAGGCTTTTACCTCACCATCTTTCTTCTCGCACCATTAATAAAAACCCTAAACATACACAGTTCAATGTAAACCTCCGTTCAAGTACTTTACCAATGTTAATATACAGATTTTATTCGATTTAATAGTTTTCCTATCCTAAACACTCACTTCAATAAAATCCTTAATATTTCACTTTTTCAGTCTCTATATTTCCTTCTCTCTGTCACTCTCTCTAAGCATTCTAAGCAGATTGCCCTTAGTCATGTTCAATACCTTTCGCGCTTCCTTCACAGTAAACATAGTTTCTTAATTTCACTACTTATGTATAAAGTCCTCATTCCAATAAACTGTTCGAATTTACCTCATTATTTTTCCTCTAGTAGTATAGCAACTCTTTAAGATATTTCTTCCTTTTGTCCTCTACTTAATATAAAATTACCATACACCTTTTTGATTAAATCACATATAATGAACCATTTAGCAAATTCAACGCACTCATCCTTAATACTTTTTATTACTTATTACTTACACCACCATCTTCATCCCAGCCACTCTAATTAACTGTTGACATGTCTTAACATTCCTGAACTCTTGCAATCCAACATACTTCTCTGTTCACGAAAACTAATCAACTGTACTTAGCCTTACTAATTAGCGTACATTTTGTCAATTTCAAATTATCTTATATCATCCTTATTAATATCTTACACTGCACTAAATATTTCTTTTATGAGGCTAATTAGCATAATTTAGATACAATTTTAATAGCTAATGTTATATTAACTTTTAACCGCTTGAGTCACCTGTTCATTCCACTACTCACTGTACCATTTGACATTCTTTCAATATTCAAGCAATTTCCACATATGCTTTTCTTTCGCACTAACTATCAGTTCAAAGGTTAATTTAAATAAATTTCACTTGTGTCGCGAGATTGTATCAGTTTTATAATCTGTGTTTTACATCATTTCAAAGATGATTTATGTTTCAATGCGCGCTCACTAATTACTTTATTCCTTATCTGTCTCTTCCTCCTTTAATATCTCCATCATTTCAATCATCAGTTGTCACCTACTCTTAATCTTTCACGTTGTTCAAAACATTAATGTAATGATCATGATTATATTCCCATCCCCAACAATCAATCCAGGTCTATCGTGACAGCTATTCAGCATCTTGTAATCCACAAAATCAATCATCACTTATTCACTTAAGACACCATCGTTATACAGGCTACCCCAATTGCCCGTAATAATAGATTCCTTGATGCAATACTTTATAGTGCCCGTGAATAAAATAATAATTATATATTATATATATTAATATATATATATATCATAATTATATATAAAGAAAGATGAAGATAAAGAATATACTATATATATATATATATATAGATAGAGAGATAGAGTATATAGATGTATTAAGGGTATAAATATATGAGACCCCTATGAAGTATATGTAAGAGTGGGAATAAAGTAATGGGTTAGCGGTATCAATATTTAGATCCGACGTAACTATATAAGAGATATTCATGTGGACCAAGAATGGATAGGGTCAAGTAGGGCTGATATGCTTCAAAAACATGATAGTAAGAGATGGAAAAGTTAGTCAAATATAAAACATAAATATTTCATATATATTAAATATTAGTAAAAACTATATATGGTATATATAGATAGATATAATAATATAAATATATATAGACAACTGTGAATAAGTCCGTAGCCCAGATTTTAAATGATATCTATGTGGTTATGTAGAAGTAAATAAGATGTAGAATGTCATTGGGTTTGGAAAGACAACTTAAAGCATTTCGAGTCAATAAAGGTTATAGCGTAACCTATCAGAACGCGTTCGTTGCCTCGATAGACTAAAGGTGTCACACTCTATGCCTCTCCTATAAAGAGAATTGTGATTATCAGAGTTTGGAAAATAAAAAAAAAAAAAAGAAGAAATAAACGAGTTTTTAATCGTATTTAATGTATTCTTAATAGAAAACAAACAAATAATAATATAAAAAATTCACAAGTGAACAAGAATATATATACTTAAAAATCTCTACCTAATAAGGTACAAGGACAAGTCAAAAGCCACCGACTTTTTGTTACTTATTAATACATAATTCAGACCACGACCTTATGACAAAAACCATTACAAATTTAAGTTTGACTTTAGTAAATATTTTCAGAAGTAAATACAATGTACCAGGAAATAATTTATGATAAGATAGGGCGGTATAAGTGACCCTCGCAATTATGTATGACTGTCTAAGGAGAAAATAACAGAAATTTGTGACCTATAACTGTAAAAAGTAATATAGATTAAGGTCAATGGCGTAAAAATATGTATTTTCGAGCGTCTAGAGAAGTACCTTGATGATTTAATAATATTTCGCTTCGAGAATCCTTGATTTTGCAACAAATGTCAAGGGAATTAACCTCTTCTATAAATTACTATCATCATTTTTTTTTTTAAGCAAGGTGTCCCTGTGCTTATGCACTTTCATTCAGTCACCGGCTCTCACTTCCCTCTACCACGAACACAGTAGTAGTCTGGTTATAGAACAGCTATAGAGATATATAGGGAAATCATGTATTGAACTGTACATACCATTCCTTGATTTCCTTCGGCACTGGCTCGGTCTGTAGAAATACATCCTCCAACAAGCGGTGCAGCACCTGCCTCGGTCGTATCACTGGCTGATGCTTCGGATCTGTTGAAGCTTACGGCGCTCGAGTTTGGATATTAGTCTTCTCTTAACAGGACTGAGTGCGATTGTGTCGATCGATGCGATCACCTTCTGAGCTTGTGATTGACGAGCCGAGTAGCCAGGAAATATCATCACACTGTAATGAATAGTATTATTCAAGGTAGGGACATTTTTATTAAAAAAGCTAGCAGCGAGACGGAGTATATATATATATATAATAATAGTATATATATCATATATATAGTAATAGAAAACCTATATAATATAATACATATAGTTATAGTTATATATATAAAGTGGTGAATTTATATATAGTGAGGATATGAGAGTTTTTAAAATTATATCTTTTTTAACTTATTTCGTTAAATATTTAAAAAAAAGAATATCTATTGGTTAGGGAACACTTTCAAAAGACGGGTATCGGAGAATATATAATAACAGCTTAAGAATAAACCCCGTTACTCTAGATCGAATCCATGTCATTAGCTTGCCGGGAACTAGAAATATTAAGAGTTCCCCCTTTCTATCTCAGCATTCTTAAGTTAGTCAACGCTCGCCACATTTCCTACGTTCCAAGACTATATCCGCAGAGAATAATATCAAGGTCAGAACTTGTGCCGACGAGGTGGTGACTATACCACCTGACGCAATTGAGGATATGAGGTATTTCGTCTCGGTCGGTTCGACCGAGCCACGCGTCAAGATGAAGGTATGTGATATATGAGTTAGTACGTTGTAGCCAGATGAGTTGTATATGTGATATATATAATATAAATATATATATAGTATAGTATATATATATATAGTGAGATTATATATATATATATATATATATATATATTATATATAGAACAACATAATGATCATATAGCGCTACTCATATATATCTAATATATATTATGTATTATGATTAGTATGTCGGTATATACATTATTAACTTTCTCTCTGGAGCTTCACACTCAGATTTTATTTTATTTTGAATACTAGTATTACTTTTTTTCTATGATATATATATATATATATCATTTATATATTAACAAATAATAATAATTTAATTGCCATTACAATTATTACAATTAAAATAAAATATCGAGAACTACAAAAGGTTTATCAATATTGATTAATAATAATTCATTTATCATATAGCGTCACCTACTTCTTTTGCAAGGCATTGGCGATGATTCTTTTGGTCTGTTCGTTTCATCATCAGCTCGACTGCCTTTCCATTTTACCAAGACGGGTTAGGCATCTCGCTTATCAGACTTTTCTACTAATTCCACCCTGTACTCATAACTTACACAATCTCATTTCGCGTTTTAGCTGGATCGGACTCTGCCACAGCTCTCTGAACGATATTCCATAATGAAATTCCTCAGATAAAGTAAGTACGTTTTTAAGCCTGTTCTTTATATTGATTTCATGTTACCCCAGTTGCTTGTTTTTTTTCTTCTTCAACAATTCTTTCCACAGAGTGTAAAACACTGAAGAGAAATGAATATTATATATATATATAATATATATTATATAGTATATATTATATTTATATATATATATATTAATATATATATATTAATATATATATATATATATATTATATAATTTTTATTTAATATATATATACGCTTAATTAAATAAATATTAGTATATATATATTATATATAATATATATATATATATTTAATAATATATATTTATATATATATATATATTAATATACTATATATATATATATATATTATATATATTATATATTAATATAATAATAATATATATATATATATATATAATATATATTAATGCAAATATTATTTACATTATTTATGAAGCTTATGTATAAAATTCAGCAGCCTCATAAGCGGGCGAGTACGTTGAAACATACGTCTCTGACTAAAATTAATTACCTTGACGTCCAAAGGTTTTTTTAGTTGCTGAAGAATTTAGCCCTGTATGACTCCGTTAATATATAGCGGCATATATTTTAAGCCTAATGTGCTAGGTGCTTTAAAGGTTTATTACATGAGTACTCCCTTTAAGTGTTTTTTAACAATATTATTTCATAAATGTGAGGGAACCAATGTTCTTAAATCCTAAGTATTTATAATATGGATATTTAGGATTATATATTATATATATAGTATATATATATGGTATTAATATAGGTAATTTATATATATATATAATTAGTTTATGTTAAGGTATTTGTATTATATTGGTATATGTATTAATAGGTATAATTATAAGGTTTAGTAGTTTTAAGGGGGATATTATATTTTACCCAAATAATATTTTTAATGGGTATTTAACCCTATATAATAAAATTAATTAAAATAACGATACATTATATAATTATTATTGATTTTATATCGTCATCCTGGGGTAATAGTATTCATAATTCCGTACCACATTATATTATTTTAATAAAGGACGCTTAGCGCTTTTCTTAAAATAAATGGTATAAATACGATGAGGAATTACATACACTGAAAACTACATAACTATAAAATATATTCTTATATTTATTGAGTAAAATTTACGTTTGGCTTTTTATAGAATTTTCTTATTAATGTTAAGCAATAATAAAATCGTATTTTCCATAGTAAACAAAATATAGAAATCGTTCTTTAGAAATTATCAAAATTATGATTGCTAATAGCTAATCACTTGTTATAAAAATGATAAAACGGCCCATAGAGTCACTAGCTGCCGTATATATATAATGAGTATGATTGTATCGGAAACGTTAAGGTTTTTCATATTATAATAGCTTGATTATTGTCATTTCTTTAAGGAATTGTATTTATATAATAGTGGGTACGAATATATATTCGATTGAATGCAGTGAATCAACTAATAGAATCATACGTTTTCATATCAAGTTTGTATAGTATCAGATATACCCAATGACCCTGGAGTAGTTTCCCATCTAGGTGAAGTGTTAAATATCAACCTTTATTATCGTTTACTCTTATTATTTTATATCTTCTAATTCATTACTAGCATACGTATGCTTGAAGCCCTTTACTGAGCCTAAGTAATACACCAAGTTCTCGGATACTGACTACATTACTATGTATTATTACCGGTATCTCTCTCTCTCTATCTCTACTCTGTCCGTAGTCTCATGAGACTTTGGAGTATTCCATAATAAACCCAAGTCGAGCAACAAGGAACCTAGTTAGTAGACTTTAGTGAGCGAGCCCAATAATTCAAATTGTCCATAGTAGTCTACTTATATAGCGACTCCACATCGTTTACAGTCCGATTAAAGATGAAGTATGAGAGTCAGACGGGGCTGGAAAGAATAAGGATGTCGGCTGTTAAGTCGAGACACAGTGTCAGCCCATTAATCAATTAGAATTGATTCAACGTAATCTTAAGATGTAGTGATTTGAGTGGGTTTCTATGTGGTTTGAATAACTTAGTCAACCATTTTGAGTCAAATCACTTTTTATCGTAGAAAGGCGAGAACACATCCACGAGGTACAAATAATTAGTGGTCAATGTTGCTATAAGACGTTTCGTAAATCCCTACCGTTTGTGAATTGCGCATGGCCATCGATTTTGGAAGATATTCTGATCACTATTATTTGTTTTAAACTTGATAACATGTTGGATATTGTACAATAAAGAAAGTATAGGAGCCTTTTAACATTTCATTACTTGCCTACTTAACATCCTAGCGATAAATGTAACTAGCATCCCTACTATCCAAACTACTCTGCAATACTCGAGATAATAAAGAGTATTTAGCTAGAACGTTAACAATGTTGGGGATGTTAATATTTGATAATCATATTTGATAAACCAGGTGTAAAGTTAAAAATCGTTGTGGTAGTCAGTTTTCACGTAAACTTTTAGCTTCGTTGATCAGTGGTCCGTTTTGGTGTACTGCTATAATTATGCACGTAGTTGTAAGGATAATAATAGATATTATATATTAATAATGTGATTTTTCAATAATTATTTTCACAAATTTAGTTATGTCTGTTAGCTGTGAGTTTCACTTTGCGTACAAAAGAAAATTATTAGGTTCTATTATCCAACAATTTGAAAATTGGGGATGGTGGAGTAGCCAATCGCAGAGCACTCAATGCACCACTTATTTATATATAGTGGCTTACTGTTCATGCATAACTGTTGGAGTGCCAGCCCTAGTCAATTTTCAAACTAAAGTTACACCAACTATACTGGGTATATATATATATATATAAGTAGAAGTCGTTCTACTTGAATAAGTAAGAATTCGTATATCACCTAGTAAATGTTCTATCGGTTTCTCTTGGCTGTCAGGGTTAAAAAATAAATCGACCACTAGGATATCGTATTACTTGGAGATTTCGGTCTGAAACACTCGGCTCTTAAAAAACTCCGTTATTTTCACGTCCTCAAATTGTGAAATTCTGTCTGGTGATAATGATTCTACCAGTTTAAAGCTGTGGTAGAAAAAAATCTCTAAACACTACATCAAATGATCCCAAAGATTGGCAAAACTATTCAAATAGCTCCGGCGTCGTTTCATTCTTTATATATAGTTTAAAAAAGAAAATATTTATTGATATCGCAGAAGAAAATATGTCTTCAGATATGCTTGTAACATTGGGAAATACTGTGTAGTGCAAAAAACTTTGGTTGAGGATTTATTTGGGGGAAGATATAAGAGCTGGAATATGAAATGGCCTCACCTGATGCGTTAGATTTTTGAGGACTGAGAATTTATTTTAACAGCGTGTTTCAAGGTTAAGAGAATATTTCCATGTCGTCGATTGACCTGAAAGCTGTATAGCCAAAAGGTAACACCTAATTTTCAGAAGCATTTCTGGTTGCATCGGATTGTGTAAAGGTAAATCGCTTTCCATCTTCTATAAAAATGTTTCCACTCTTGATCCTCTCAGAGATCGATCCTCCGCTGATGCTTAGTCAGCAGGATTTCGTAAAACAAGCACACAATGGTGTCTCTCGAGTTCTTTTACTTCCAAAAATATCACAGGTAGGTCAGACTACCACACCATAAGTATGTGTAATGACCTCAGTCAGTACGTCGGGTGGCTACTAAATATAATAGCTGAGCGATCGCATGCTGTGACTGTCCCATCTCTGTTGCTAGAGGATTGTCAAATGCAGACGCTCGACTGGTACTATATAGATGTCTCCTCAAAGCGAGTGGAGGTTGCTTTTGTGGAGACTTAATCAGTTTGTTAATCTGATTACTTATGTGTAATCTGTCATATAAGACTTTAACTTTCTCAGTGAGTGTGTCGCAAGTTCTGGACACGTTACAACCTTTTAGAGTGGTTCGATTTTAAAAATTCTAGTAATTACTACATGAGTAAAGATGATAACGGTCACTTAGGGTTTCGCTTCAAGTGACCTCGGTAAGATAATGTGTGACAGTTATTCCGTCACTCCGGATCAGTCAGAAGAGTAAGCTTTCGTCTAAGAATGAAAGAATATAATATCACACGGACCTCTATATACATTCCACGTGAGATAAGGGAATTGTGCGGCTATATTTATTCTGATGACCTCAGTTCTATTGTAGCCTAATATATGAGCACGACCTCTAAGATCGCGAAGATTAGCTAGCAGCCGTCTCTCGAGTAAAGTGGCCTTACCAACAACGAATATTCTCTATCTGGTATACCAACACACTTGACCTCCTGTACATTCAAAGCTTAGCTCATATTAAATATAGTTGTATCAATAAGTCCAGCAACTGCTTAGTAAAGCGGCACGTATCGACCATCTTCTCATCATCCTCGTTATACGGAAATCTGCTCAGACAAATTCTCTTGTCAACCATGTCTCGGCCGGGAGAACTGAGAGTCACCGTTCTATCGAATCCAGCCTTTCGTCGACAGGAGCCACGTCTATAGAATTGATTTATAGAGACCTCGAAGATATCTGAAGACAACCTAAGCTTAGTGAAATTATCACGGAATGCGTCAGCAAAGGTCTGCCTACTAAGAACACGCCACTCCCGTCTATTCTCAAACACGTTCTTCGGTATGAAAGTAAAACCAACAATGAAGTACAGAACACAATTCCAATTGATGACATCCAATAGATGATCCTGAAAATTCGGTTTAATGTTTACAAATCGTCACACTCGCGGGCTATTCTCCTCTATCAAGCGCCAAAACGGTTATCGAGAAGTCAGGCCTGATACTATGAAAAATACTTACCCATAAAAAATCTATGTTTGCAAGTAGCCGGCCCCGGAGCATTCATTTTCGCCAGTATGCGCGGCGCAGGTAATTAAATGAAAATCTATGGTCCTCAGCCTGTCCAGATGCGGACTAACAATTCAGCAAACAGGAAGGCTGCATATGTTTGTAGTCTGACGGTCTGCGCATAAAAAACTTACGAATATCATCTGCGTTAAGATAAAGTCTCTCCGCTTCTCTCCGGTGGTGCAGAGTTTCAGCAATTCTCATACGACGCGGAACAGAAAGAGGTGGGAGCAAGTGTAATCACTATGCGTTTACAGCTGAGACATGCCATGTCCAAACACGAAAGACGACATTCTGTGTCAAGGGTTCCTTTACGATCTAGAATTGTGTACGATGGAAAAAACTACTTGGAAACCTCCGAAAACAAACTCTTCAGCTATCCATAAGGTTATTCCTGAGAAGGGAAAGGATAGCGGAGAACACAAACATAATCAGAATGGAAGTTTTTGGCCGAATTGTTAGCTCAGAGTTGGTGACAAGATTTAGGCAAATAGGACATCAATGTTCTAGAGTTTTTCCGAAAGTATAACACGTTGACAAGGGCTACAATTTAACGCACACCGGATACGAAATTCTTATGAGTTACAGGAGAGAAAGATTATACAACGTTGATGCTATAATGGACGAGATTCGCAAGAGGGTGTTATTACAGAGTGTAAGGCAGAACATGTGTCCAAGAGGTTCAATCTCATGAGCAGTTTACAACTCATCGTTAGATTAACTCGAGAACGCACTGATGTTATATGCGTGTTATGAGATAACATAACACAACTCTCAGTCAAGATAATGGATGGCTGTAACCTCTGAAGTATCCATTTGAATGACTTGATGAGAAATTACTCCCATTAATTTGAAGCGTTGCGTGACATACACAGTAGTTAGTCAAACTTTGTTTACTGCGTGAAAAGTAGACTTCACTTACTTCGATGTTTAACTCTGAAACAGGATGAGGCGTGTGATCGAGAGTGACGTGCGAGTGTGTGAGTGTCAATACCACTCTCTAGCTCGCTTGAATGTCAAAGATACTCACTGGCAGATTGGAAAAATGAGCTTCTGGTCTATTGTTACCACTTACTTGAACACATAGGAGTTGGCAGGAAAGATTTGCTTTTGGCTACCATGATCGACACCATATTATTTGTAATATAGGAATCTTTACAACGGGATGGTTATTTGAGCTGTTCTGACCCCTTTACACTTTTCACACCGCCTAAACTCCATAACAGCCGCAAAGTCCCGACCCACAAACCTTATAAAACAAATCATTATTAATCGCATTATATTGAGAGAGTGTCTCTCGGTCTCCATTCATAAAGATTATGATGCATAAGATTATGGCTATAACCTGCGTTTTGAGCTCGTGAGTGTGAGTGAAGGTCGACATATTATCTCAGAAGACACTACCGCGCGCACTGCGCCTATACTCCTCTCGACGAGAATGTATCGCTTGAGAGATGATGTCACTTAATTATGTCATCGCCGTGAGACGACATATATACGCTGAGACTCAATCTCACTCTCTTTCTCAGTACACAAGAGACTCTGGAAAATCAGCTTTATCCACTCTCTTCTGAGGAGTGCGTTGCCTAGTAAATGGTGGTCTTCCCCCTCTGCTTCTGCACGCCTACCGGGCCACCACTAAAGTACATTATGATATAACCTCGCATACTGAGACAATACATCAACCTTGGCTCTCGGACTCTCTCATCTCTCTCACGGCTAGTGCCAGTAATTGAGTGTCCAGACCACGTGTGGATGTGTTATAATTCTAATCATCCTCTCACGCTAAGACAAAAAGCTCTACTCGCAATTACTCTACTGCGTGTTCACCTCCTCCATACCAGAATAGCCCTATGTATCAACCCAACTCACCACACCCAAGGCATGCTTCTGCTCAAGGCGCCGTCCGCGAGCTCAGAGGGGAATATACAAGCCTGCGCATCTAAAATGGCTATCTCTATACATACATTTGTTGCACGATAATATATCTTTTTTGATGGAACCATATAAAAATATATATATATTACAACATTTTGAGAACAAATTCCTGCCACGAATTGATCGGTATCCCATTTGGATACCTTTTGTGTACGGATAGGCTCGGATATTACTACCGTGAAAGCCTGGATATAATTCAATGCCAAACCGAATGCATGTGATTGCTTCTTATATTAATTATACATGATCTCAAATCTCTTAAATCGACAAGTTCTATGGATCTAACTGCAGTGCTCGTATATTGTCTAAATTATTTTCTATCGACTAACATCAACTTAAAGTCATTGCGGCCTGAGAGTGAGACGTTCGTCATTTGTGTACTGTGACAAGAAACGGCTCTACTATGGCTCCTCATACTATTCTCAGATTTTTAGTATCTGGATAGTGATTCAAAGTGCGAAAGCGATGGAGTCGATCAGACTTGCGATTAAAATTCATGTTCCTGTACACCTGCTACGTGTCTTATAGCCGGTCCAACTGGGTGAGGCATCCCATTCTTGGTTCAGAGTTACAAATATAACATAAGAATATAAATATTAAGTGAATTAGAGATATTAGAACATGTTGTTATCTCGAATAGGAGAGGACAAAGAGTCAGCGGTTCAGACCATGTTACGAACGGACAGAAAGATAATCTGAATATGACAGAGATTAGCAAAACCACACTCGACTATTTTGTCGGATCGCTCCTCTTAATTTCATATCTTGTGAGATCATATTCACAGGATGAAGTCAAGTTAGCATTAACGTTCCCTTTCCGTTTTTGGTCGAGATAACGTGTGGACTCTGCTGGTAGGTGGTATAGACAGATATATTAAGATTCCCTTCTTCGAGCACAATTATTCTATTAGGTCCAATGAAAGGAGCTAATCATGGCTATGAACTTAAATTTCCGAACGACTCTCAAGTGCCGAACTGAAGAGAATCATCGCGCTATTTATGGCTTCCACTTTTCAATTGCTTCTCACACCTAACTAAATAAGGTAAGATCAAGAAACCCGAAGAATAACCCATTCAAAATCAAAATTGGGCTATTCAAGGTAGACACATAAATCTAATGCCGGAAACAATTTCCAAACACCAAGAAGAGAATCCCCACACCTTAGGTTTATGGCAGAGACTATAACAACCACCACTTGACGAAATCCTGTGACAGTAGCTACACACAAACTTAAAGACGAAATAAGTCTGGTAATGTGTCCCATACATTCAGTTAATCTAATTTTTAATGCAGGTGAAAGGGACAGAAAACAATCTATAAATAGTGAGAGGCCATATACATTTTAATATATTTACTTTAAATTACACGTTGGTATGTGTTGTGTTCATTAATTTCAGCACACGCAAAGCGTGGAAGACATATTTATGTTTATAACATTGTGAGCAATTACTATTCCTAGCGATTCATCATCTAAAAATTATCTTTCTTTAATAAGACCGAGATGTACATGCTTCTTCCCATAACCAGACATACATTATTTAATTTTCACCTCCAAAGCAATTAAACTTAAATTAGTCAATAATATTTATATTTTTTATTTACATTATTTCCTCGTCTTTGGGTTCTTTAAATAAATGCGTAGTATCTCAGGTCTGTCAACATTTGGAATGCTGAGTGAGTGAGAAATACACCCCTCTCACTCACCTCAATCTTCCTGAAATTTTTGTGAAGTATTGTATCTGGGCATTAGAGGGTAAGAAATTTCGATAAAGGGATTCTCAACTACCAGAGGTCATCTCCTCATATGCTGTCAACTCTTGACTCAATCCTCGCAAGAGGTCACATTATCTCACAAACTCAAAATGTCCTCTCAACGAGTGGCCATAGAACCTAGTCAGCACTATCTCATCTCATAACTATTATTCAAATCATTTTGTTAAATGAGAGGTTAATAAAAACTAATGCCCCGAGTCAAAAGTCAGCATACAAATCGATATGCGTATATTAGTGGAAATTGTTCCCATGCATCGCGTACATTACTTATCAACCTCAGGGATAATGGAGTTGTAAAATATTACAATAATCGGTTATGTTCTTTATGAAAATATGTTGTGTGGCGTGAATTGAGTTTTTATCATTTCAAATGGAGCAATAAAAATTAATGGCGCACCTACACATTTAGACGTCATTGAATATTGGTTTGACCACACTAATAACTGTACGATATAATCCTATACCCTATTACGTATTAGTATAATTATTATTGTAATGTATATAAATATAATATATATATAATATATATATATATATTATATATAGTGAACCTATCATACTAATGCGAGTCTCACGATCACAAGGTCCTGACGGGTTCAAACTCAACTTGCACCGTAATCACACACTATCCGTCGGAGTGACGCTTCATTAATGAGTGCGCATACATACTCAGATGTTCATCACTCCAGGTGTCATGTAACTATAACAAACGCATTCGTGTGCACTTTAACTCAGTATGTCCCTTCCGAATCAGTCAGGTTCGACTAAAGCACAAGATTGAGAACACCCATTGGTATGATGGATGCCGTATTTCAAAACCATAAACTCAACCTCTTATCTAGCGTTACTAACTCGATCTATAGCGCTAGGGTCGGTGTGCCTGATAGGCGTGAAGAATGACCTTTCAAAATTAAGTTAGCGAAGGTTCCAGCAACAAGAAGTAGATTGTTGCCCGCCGCATATGAGAGCTTATGGAGTTATGAAGCGTAGAAATTTATACCAATCGATTTTATAAGGCCTACATGCTAGTATACCGATGATATAGAAGATAAAAAAGACCGCAAAACGCTTGAAACTCGAAAATAGACTATTGCGTTGTCTCTGGACGCCGGTATTATGGAAACGAGGGGCTCGGGCCATCAGTCAATCTGTGAGATCTGTTTAAATATTGGTTACATCGCTTGCTGCTATTAATCGCAATCACGCCTTCAGGTGGTTCATATCAATTACAGTTGACCACTTAAGTCGCATCAGAGAGAAGTTACGTCGGTACAGCCAACATCATTCCGCCAAACCTTGTCCGTAAAGTAGACGGATAAGAAGTTCCCGAATTTATGAGAAAATTGGTAGATTGGCGGTAATGTAATGAATAGGATTATCAATGAAAATATAAAAAGTGTAAAAGATAAAGCAGTACCTTCAGAAAAATCACTATTGTTAGATTTAATGGATGAACTGTGGCCGTCTACAGGTGTTGCTATTAGAGCGATTGGAAAGGAAAATCACAGTGAGATGGATACGGTAAGAAAATAATATTAAAATCAAAGCTTTGTACCAGACTCTATTGATGAAAAGCTTTTAATATGTCCAGGGCCAGAGTATAAGATTTATCATAATGTACCGATGGCTCAAGGACGGTAGAGTTCCGTAGTTGGTCCCTATGAGTCGATCGTGAGTCGTGGTCCATTAAACTGTGGCTAAACAGGGAATCGGTCCGCCTTGGGCGTTCGAATCCTAGTTCGGATCCTTAGGTTAGAAATTACCTAGAAGAAGTCCCCTCCTCAATAAGTGGCTATGAAGCCTGTGGATCGGCTAAGGAGTGAACTTTTTAAACAAAAAAATAAGTTATGAAGAAGACTAGGAGTAAGGAAGATATCTCACTTGATGAAATCTTTCAATATGTCCAGCATCTACAGCTCTACAGTAAAATCTTTATCAAAATGTAGTTGAATAGATGATTAGGAGTTATAGGAAGATATCTTTCCCGCAGAAAAGTATTCATACCAATGAAAATTAATGAAATAAAACTGCAAATCAGACCAGTTAAACAAGGTCGAAGCACCAAAAAACGTTTTCTCTCCGAAGGTAGGGGATGGTTCTTTGTGGAAATTTTTGAGTGAATGAACAAGAAACAGAAATGAGATGGTAATAAGAAAAAAAATTGGGAAAAAAATTGGTTAAAAAGAGAAGGACAATTTAAGAAATTGTTTAATATATTGTGCTCATCTACAAGACGATCAATAAAACACGTAATGAACCACACCATCTGTTCTATGAATAGAAAAATGAAAAATGAAAAATGAGGACAGCTTCTATGAATAGAAAAATGAAAAGCGAGTGTACCAGCTGTATGTTGTGAAGTTGAAGGAGGATTTTCAATAACATTATTTTAGATTATTTAATTTACTCTCACTTATATTCCAAAACTAAAGGAGCAGTCCAAAGGACTCTGAAATCATGAAGAAATCCACAATGATCTTAACCTAAAAGAGATTCCTTAATCTTGTGAAGCCCTGTTATAGCAGTAGGATTGTTTAGTTTCAAACTGCGCATTCGGAGGAGGATTTTAATTAGTAAAATTATCTCATCTCAATTAAAAATTAGAATCGAGTGAAAAAAATCCAGATATTGAAACTGGATTTGCGAAATATAAATTACACAAAATCTAATTGTACGCGTTAACATATTTATATAAATTATAAAATAAAAAATAATTATACTGCTGTCTTTATAAGTATTTTGTTAAAATATTATTAACACTCGTAATTTAAAACAAAAATATAATATACAATATTGTTAATGTTTAAAATTTTCCCTATTTATATTATTACCTGTCAGTAGCTTAAGTGTTTGGCAAAAAACGTATACTTAAATATAATACTTTTAATAATCAATAGTGCAACAATATTTTTATTAAAGTAAAAAAAATTAAATCTATTTGTAGCAATATTAATATATAAACATTATATATTTTCGATATGAATTATAATTTATGAAGCAATATTAAATATTTCTTTTTAATTTTTGACACATGAAAATAATTTATATCGTGTTATGACATGCCCAAGAAAAGAAAATGTTTTTTTCTGTACTCTTCAATAAAATAGAAGGAAATTATTATCATCACACATAATGACACATCCTGAGTCTACACCCTCATCTCTCAAAACACAAGATACACCAACACACCACACACCACACACACATAAAAATAATAATATGTAAGATATATAACTGATATATATAATTGGGTATAAAGTATATTATATGTAGTTAATACAATATATATATATATTAATATATATATATATATAAATGTATATATATATATATATAATTATTCATTAAATTCTAGAGAAATAAGTAAGTCATCCACCAATCTACCATTGAAATCAATTTAAAATACAAGAAAAGAAATAATTTTTTATTTATATTAAAAAATATTATTTTTAATCTCTCTTAACAGCGAAATGATTGATAACTTCTTTTGACTCCGTATTAGACTTTAGATAAGTCTCTCTTAACAGCGAAATGATTGATAACTTCCTCCGTATATAATAAATGTGTAGCTATGATGAACACTCATTAAAGACAGTTCGTTTAGACTTTCTTGTCCTGAAGTATTGAGAGAGTATGTTTTGAGCTTTTCAGAACAGAAACATATCTTTTTGGATTACACTTTTTGAGTGAGGCAAATCCTTAACAATCCAAACGTAGCTGTACAGATTAAATTTATTTAGGAAATTCGTAAAATTTTTAATAGATTTCGATGAAATGAGTGATGGTAAAGATTAGTAAGTATGGATCTATGAGTCAAGAACTTGCTCTCTAGCTCGTTTGAAAAATCATCAAGAAAAGAAATTGTAGCTGCCTTTTATGTATTGTCATTTTACATTGATTGTCACATGAGGCATTCTCATTACTTCATTAACAGAATATTTGAAAATGATTCACCGAAGTTTGCTGCAAAATTTTTCAAACCAAACATATTTTTAATATGATTAAGTTAAGAGCAGTTGTCGACGCTCTTTATTTATATATTTATTTATTGGAAGAGTGATGGAGAAAAAAATTGAAGTCGTAAATAAATTTATAACGAATTTGCTTTTGATTACAGACTTCAAAAGATCTGAGTTTTTTTAAGAAGATTCAATATCTCCTCTAAAGATTTAAAAATTTCTCTAGATCGTAACAATTAATCATAACTTTTCACCCACATTATTTCGCTCATTTGTGTGAGTTTTATCCAATATGTGTCTGGGAAAATCTTTATAATTTTTTGTGTTAAAATTGTAGTCTGCATTTGGCAATCTAAAAATGTGCCTATT
The DNA here is from genome assembly GCA_015478945.1 of Trachelipus rathkii. Classification (NCBI taxonomy): domain Eukaryota; kingdom Metazoa; phylum Arthropoda; class Malacostraca; order Isopoda; family Trachelipodidae; genus Trachelipus; species Trachelipus rathkii. Next base: position 24,619 of record JABUQX010084563.1, read on the forward strand.
GCATTCGCTGTATCATAAGGTTTCTAATGTTTTGTAATTCACATGGGTATGAAAATACAACGAGTATATAACGCCGCTGGATATTTTCGACAGCTTAAAAACCTTTAAACTTTTCTTCATTGTTTCTGCACCATCTTATCGTTGTCCTATTAGGAAGGCACTATTTATTTCAGTCTTCGTATAATTGCCTACGATAGAGATTCTTCTTTAATGTTTTCAGCAGACACTTACCCTAAGAAATCTTCGCGGCCCACATATATATTTTCTCATTTCTATTAAAATATACTCTTTATTTGGTTTGATTATTAGTTTAATTATCATTAAAAATTATAATTACGAGACTCAAACCATCATAAAATTTTGATCGCTTAAATATATATAT
>JABUQX010084563.1:42500-55582 GCA_015478945.1 Trachelipus rathkii
GCTGAAGAGAATTTCTATTCAGAAAAGTTGTTTTTTAAGAAAATTCCCAGTGCTCTGGAATTCATGCCAAAAGCTTCAAGCAACCAAACAATTTTCAAAAACCTAACTTAACTTTTCTGAACTCAGAAATTTTTTTTGAACTTAGAAAATTTTCGGTCTCAAAATGTGTGGGTCACTGCTGTCTACAGTATTACCATATATATATATATATATATATATATATATATATATATATATATATATATATATATATATATATATATATATATATATATATATATATATATATATATATATATATATAATCTGGTGGGTGACCAGGCACGCCATTTTTGGAGGGGTGAATCTGTCCATTGTAAAAAAATAAAAAAAGTATAAAAATTTTTTTCCTCATTCAATAGCCACACGGTAGTATTTCACATTTTATTTAGATTATCTATAATTCTAGAGAGTTTTCCTATTTTTTAAAAATATAATATTTTAGGGTATAAAATGACCTAAAATAAAATTTCTCTTTTGAAAAATGTTTTTTTTAACTTTGGTATAAAATAAGTTATGGACAGATTTTAATTATTTTTTCAGTTAATACAGTTGAGTATGTTAACTTTAAACTGGCAAAGAAATTTTAAAGTTTTATGAAATATTAAAGGACTCAAACATAAACTCCAGTACCAAACCTTTACCTCACAGGCTGCATAATTGATTATAGAAAATTTTTAGCGTACCTCACAGGGAGTACCATTAATTATAAAATTATTTCGTTAAGCAAGTTAAATTAAATTAAACCTCACTTATGGGGAGAGGTAAAGGAAGCAAAATATTATATTTATTAAAGATAAAACAACATGCCTAAGCAAACTTCTCTTACCTTCACAAAAAACGGGAGCTATTACAAGTAATGCGCTGAAGAATCTGTTTAAGCCTTTTACGATTAGTACTTCAATCGGATGAGGAGGGATCCCTCTTTGAAGAAAGACGATTCATCCAGGATATTGAAGTACGGGAATAAAACACTGAGAGTCACTGCTTTCATAAAAAAATTACTTAGGGCGTAGCTAGACAAAAAATTGATTAACTTTTTCAAGGAGTCAGCCGGAATATATCAGAGATGTTCCAAAAACTTTTTTCTTTTCTCTCTCAAAATGAATTGAGATTTTTTAGATGGTTGTGCTTTTTCCCTTTTCGCATCAGGCTAGAGCATTTTGCTGAGGCATATTTTATAACTCAATTTATGAATTTTAAAGTTAGATTAATAGTTAAATTTTTATTAATTTTTAGATTTATATTATAGGTTTGGGACTGGATTCCATTTTGAGAATGATATAGAGAATTTAATTTACATACCATTCAAAATTTCAACACTCCCCCTCAAAAATAAAAAAAATATAAATGAAAAATTTTTTTTTTATTTTCTTTTTTTAAAAACCTTAACCTAAAACTAGCTACCTAGCTGGAGTTACCTTTTTTATTTATTTACAAAATCTTCTCCAGTATACTTAAATTAAGTCATGTTTCAATAGGTCTTTAATCCTATTTTGAAACTTTACAGCCGCAGCTCTTTTAGGTCTTATTTGAGTGTCTTGCTGAGGAGAGTCATTTTTGGGTAAAGTAATGTCATCTTTTTGTAAGTCTGGGGTTAGGTCGTCAATAGGAATCTCCAATGGGTAAAGATTATACACATGTCTTTTGGACTGATGTCCTTGTCCTGTTTGTACAGTCACATGTCTGACAATACCTTCATCATCAGGATGAACATCAGTAATTCTAGCTAACTTCCAAAAACATTTTGGAAGCTTACTAGACTCATTTAGCAAACACAATTCCCCAATTTTAGGTGTTTTAGTAATTAGTTTGTGCTGCTTTTTCTCTCTTTCTCTTAAGCCCAATAGATATTCATCTCTCCATTTATTTTTTATAACCTTTAATTGATGGGATAAAGTCTTAAAGTTTTTTACAATAGATTTTTGGTCATTAGAATTGTAATTAGGATCAACAATTTCCCCTACATCAGTAGAAGAAACTTTGACTTCAGGAGTGGTTAAAAAGTTATATTTTACAATATCCTGACCAAAAATTAATTTAAAAGGGGTAATTACATCATAAGAAGGGTCTTCTTTAGAACTGACATAAGTTAATGGACGGGCATTAATTGCATGCATTATTTCTTTTACTATAGTGGAGAAATTACCTACTGAAATAGATCTACCCTTAAGGGAGGTGTACAAAGATCTTTTTATTAACCCTACAATTCTCTCTGCTATTCCTAGAGTTCTAGGAGAATAGCTAGCTGTGAATTGCCAAGTTATACCATTTTCTTGCAAATAATTTTGCACTTTAAAATTATGAAACCAATCACTTAAATAACTACTAGCCTTCTTAAAAGTAGACTGGTTATCAGAGATTATTTTTTTGGGTTGAGAATAGGTAAGGGAAAGATGGTAAAGTTCCCTTAAAAATGTCTCTGTTGTCAGATCATAAACCACATGAAGACTGGTAAATCTAGTATTACAACAAGTAAATAATAATATGTAAGATTTAATTTTATTATTATTATCATCTGGGTCTTTTAATAAAATTGGCCCAGCATAATCAATGGCAGTAGTTTGAAATGGGTGTTCATAGTCACTCTTTTCTTTTATGAGGGGACCAACAGTGGGAACCTCATATGCTTTAGCAAAATATCTTTTACATGAAATACACTTTTTTAATATACCTTTTACATAGGACCTTATTTGAGGTATCCAGAATTCCTGCCGAATTAAGTTACAAGTAGCAGATAAACCTGCATGCTTAGCTTTATTATGAGTTTCAATTATTATTAATTTAGTAAAATGACATTTCGGCAGCAAGACGGGGTACCTTGCATTATAAGGTATAGTTCCTGCATACCTGTACCTTCCCATTGTACGAATGATATTATTATCATCCATAAATAATTTCAGATCCTTTTGAAGATTGGTTAGGTCTTCAATAGGTCTACCTTGATTTAAATTTACTAAATTTGTCAATTCTTGGGAAAAGTATTTCTTTTGGAAATACTTTATCCAAAATTCAGTTGCAACTTTATTATATGAATTATTTGAATTTATTTTTTCTATGCGTTGTTCAATAGAAAGGTTAGGTTGAGGATTATATTTATTAGTTTTAAAATATTTTAGATTATGAATAAACCTGATTACATAACCCGTTATTCTAAGGACTTTATTCCTATTTGAGAATCTTTCAATGTTAAATAATGGTTCAGTATGACTTTCTACTTGGGGTTCTGGCAAATCATTAGTGGTTTGAAGTAAAGAATTTATGCTAAGTTTTGAATTGAAATTTACAAGAATTGTATTAGGAAGGGATTTTGGATCTTTAAGAAATGAAGGACCAGTTAAATAAAATTGCTTATACTTTAGAAATTTCTTGGTGGTAAGATTTCTAGTCAACAAATCAGCAGGATTATTTACACCTGAAACATGTCTTAAGCTTATATCAAAGGGGAAAGAACAGCAAGTAGTTTGAATTTCTTGAATTCTATTGCTAACAAATACAGATTTAATTTTTAAGTCCTTTTGATTTAACCAGTTTGCACAAACCAAAGAATCAGTCCAAATAGTAGTTCTGAAAAATGAACCATTTTTATTATAGGTTTCAATTAAATATTTAATGACATTAACGCCTAAACAGATGGCTAACAACTCAAGTTGACAAATTGAATAATTTTTACTCTTTGGACTAATTCTTGACTTGGCATATATAAATTTTGAATTTTGATTATTAACAAGGTAACATACTATTCCATACCCAACCTTACTAGCATCACAAAATACATGTAAATCATACTGACTAAATTCAATATCTGACTCAATTGATGTCATTCTAGGAAATGTTAAATTTTTAACCTTAGAAAAATCTTTACAAATCATTTTCCACTCTTTTTTTAATTTTGGGGAGATTTCTTCATCCCATGAAGCATTTTCACAAACCAGATTTTGCATTAAAAGTTTAAGTTTAAAAGCTAAAGGAGCAACAAAGCCTATGGGATCAAAAATACTTTGTATAGCACTCAAAATCTCCCTTCTAGTTTTACATTTGTTATCTAAGTCACATTCCTTTAAGGATATTAAATCCTCTTTCCTATTCCACCAATAACCTAGAAGTTTAGTGAAAAGAGGATCTTCAGAAGAGAGCAAACCTGATTTTTTGAACATTAACTCTGCTTCAGGACTGTTAGAAGCCCATTCATAAAGGTGAAGACCATAGGGCTCTAGATAATTAATAGCAGTTTCAAAATGTGACTGTATAGATTCTACTTTATCATTATTTATCATAAGGTTATCCATATATAACCGATTGGAAAAATAATCACCCAAGTCAGATTGTTTTGACTCCAAAATTGATTTAATTGACTCTTGCAAAAGAAATGGGCTGGTTTTATTGCCAAATGTTACTCTATTATACCTAAGACACATTAAGTTATTTTTATTTAAAGGTTTTGATAAGTCCCTAATCCATAATAGTTTATGAGCATCTTTATCATCTTCCTTAGAAAGATGTAACATTAAAAAAGCTTTTTCTATATCAGCAATGGTTAAGAACCTACCATGTCTTATAAGTATAAACAACCCAGCAAGATGTGGTAACAAGGATGGACAGTTATCAAGTAAATCATTTAAAGCCTTGTCATCATCATATTTTTTACCAGATGGATCCACTACTATTCTAATTTTAGTAGTATGAACATTATTTCTAATTACAGCAAAGTGAGGAAGAAAATAGTCTTTTTTATGATCTATTTTATCAATAGGAATTTCATAAAGGATACCTTCATTTAATTGTAAATCAAAAATATTCTGATATTCATTTAATAAATTATTACTTTTTAATTTTCTAATAAGAGAATTAAGCCTGCCATAAGCATAATCAAAATTAGGAGTTAAGTCATTTATATTATGATTAGGTTTCCATGGAATTTCTACTGATATACTTTCCTCACTCAGCTGAACATTATCCTTAAAATTTTTTATTATTCTTTGTTCATTAGTGGTAAATTTTTCATCTTTAAATAACCCTAAATTTTCCAGACTGCTGAAATGACCTATATTTTCAGCTAGATTTTCATCATTTTCACTGACAGTAGCCACACAACTCTCTGTAATTAAATTCAAGGCTGTCTCATATTTAAAATGATAATCTGAGGGAATACCCTGCAAAATGACACCATACCTAGATTTGTAAGCCATAGCATTATTAATTTTAATAATTTCTAAATTTAGTTCTTTAATACTAGGGGCTCCTAAAATTACATTAAAATCAGTTACTACTTCAGAATCATAATTCTCTGCTAATTTAAAACCATTAAGTTCAAGGGAAGTAACTAGTTTTGACACTTCTTTAATTTTAAACTTTACCGGGATGTTATCAACAACTAGGGCTTCAATGGGATATTCAACATCTTTAATAAAAAATTTTGCAACTTCAAAACATGGCTTTGAAGATTGAGCATTAAAACCACTAATTGTTAAAGTTTCCTCAATAACCTTAGTGGAAACACCTAGAGACTCTACTGTATCCTTAACAATGTAATTGTCCTGACTCGCAGAATCTATAAGTGCTCTCACCTTTATTTCACCACCCAAATTTGATACAATTGGTAACTGCAATGATGGAAGAATTGAATTACCTCCAATAGAAGTAATATTACACCCTTGACTAGTTTTATTACTTTTCCCATTATCTTTTACTTTAGGATCCTTAATTTTAGCTTTACCCTCTGAAAGTTGTTTTAAGCAAAGAAAATATAAATGATTTTTTTTACCACAATTTTTACAAGGATCAAGAGATATTGTACAACTGTTTTCATCATGATTTTTACCTGTACATTTTTTACAATACCCTAATTCTTTTATACGATCCCATTTTTCTTTATTGGTAGCATATTTGGTACATCTGGAAATAGTATGACCATTTTGAGAGCATAATTTACATGTCATTACAGTAGAGGCTGTAACGACTGAAGTTTTAGATTTTACACCTTCATAAAAAATTTTACCTGAACTTGCCTCATTCTCTGATTGAGATTTTATTTTTACAATTTTATTATTTACAGATTCATTTTTTAATGAAAGAGCATTAAAATTTAAAGGTTTTGATTTAACACTTTCTTGATCATTTAATGTTTTAGTAGCCTCAGTCACAGCACTTCGAAAATCATCAAATGATTGATATAATTTATATCCACATGTACGTAAATATTCTCTTAATTCTATATCTAAAGCATTATAATAGATGTATAATTGAATATCATCAATAGTTAATTGATTATTTTTAAACAGATTGACATTGGCATTCATATTAGCTTGAAAATCATTTAAACTATTAAGATCTTTAGAAGCTTTTTTACAAGTTAATAACTTTTTGATTAGTGAAAATTTAATTTGACCTGGAGAAGCATAAAGATCTTCTAATTGCTCCCAAGCCTCATCATAGGCTGTATCTGACTCTTGAATGCAATTTATTTGAACAGATGGATTACCTTTTAAGTGCTGTTTTAAATAAGCAAATTTTTCTTGATTTGACAATCCTAAATTATCATAAATATTAGTAAATGATATTTTAAAATTTTTAAATTGAGAAGCATCACCTTCAAATGGCAAGATCTTTATTTCTGCTATTTTAACCTTAGCTTTATGAGCTGTATTTGAAGCAGAAGTACTTTGAGAAACATTTGTACTCAATAATTGAATATATTTATTAATGGTAGTATAATAATACTCATTATTAGACTCTAAAGCCTCAAGTCTTTCAGTTGTAAATTCTTCACAAGCTACAAAAGAATCTGTGATACTCTCATTAAGAGATTCAAGATCATTTATTGACTTTTTCAATGTTAAACAATTATTTAATTTATCCTCATTAGATAGAGTATTAATGGCAGGAACTAATTTATTTAAAGTTTTAGTAACAGCGGACCTTTTACCACCCCGCTTTCTTGTTAGCTTAATTACATTTCGTAATTCCTCAGACGGGCCAGAAGATGAAGCAAACCCTTCTAAATCAGAGCTATTTATGTCTAGATGCTCCATTTTCACACTTGTGACAACCTAAGCCTATAATACATAGGCCTTAAAATATGAACCTTAAGCCTACAAAAAAAAATCCTTAATACTAAAATAATATATACCGTAATACTATATAAAGGGAGTTTACCTTAATTTAAATTAGGCATTTTAAATAGCCTTCATTTTATATACAGACCATCTGGTTTTAACCAGTATGGGAAGTCCACAAAGCCTATTAAGTTATTAGGTAGGCCTATAACTCAATAGTTAGGCTCCAAAAATTTTATTAAAGTTTACTCAAATTTTACAGCCCTAATACGTATAGCCTATTTGGGCAAAAGTAGTAAGGCTTACGCTTAACAAGAATAGGCCCAAACAATATTGCTACACTTCAGGACTATTTTTACTTAAATACCTTTCAGTATTTTTATTGTAATACACAAATTTTATATATATCACAATATTACTTATTTAATTAAACGTTACTTTTAACACAGACCTAGAATAGTAAGTCAATCGTCAGTCCGTTATTAAGTATGTAAACAAGGTTTGTAGTCTTTGCGTCGCCACTCGTAATTCGTAAATTAGTCGGGAATTTTACCACTTAGTAACTAACTAAGCTAACCTATCCCTAATTATGAAATAGTAACCTCCAATATTTAGTTTCAATTTTTGAACTTTATTTCCGACGAAAGTTTTGAAATTTTAAAGTTTTATGAAATATTAAAGGACTCAAACATAAACTCCAGTACCAAACCTTTACCTCACAGGGGGCACCATTCATTATAGAAAATTTTTAGCGTACCTCACAGGGAGTACCATTAATTATAAAATTATTTCGTTAAGCAAGTTAAATTAAATTAAACCTCACTTATGGGGAGAGGTAAAGGAAGCAAAATATTATATTTATTAAAGATAAAACAACATGCCTAAGCAAACTTCTCTTACCTTCACAAAAAACGGGAGCTATTACAAGTAATGCGCTGAAGAATCTGTTTAAGCCTTTTACGATTAGTACTTCAATCGGATGAGGAGGGATCCCTCTTTGAAGAAAGACGATTCATCCAGGATATTGAAGTACGGGAATAAAACACTGAGAGTCACTGCTTTCATAAAAAAATTACTTAGGGCGTAGCTAGACAAAAAATTGATTAACTTTTTCAAGGAGTCAGCCGGAATATATCAGAGATGTTCCAAAAACTTTTTTTTTTCTCTCTCTCAAAATGAATTGAGATTTTTTAGATGGTTGTGCTTTTTCCCTTTTCGCATCAGGCTAGAGCATTTTGCTGAGGCATATTTTATAACTCAATTTATGAATTTTAAAGTTAGATTAATAGTTAAATTTTTATTAATTTTTAGATTTATATTATAGGTTTGGGACTGGATTCCATTTTGAGAATGATATAGAGAATTTAATTTACATACCATTCAAAATTTCAACAATGGGGTGAATTGGGCCACCATTGTTATTCTTATTTTATGTATTATTATTGACATTTTTATAACATATAGTTAATTTTAATATAATAAACAGTTACTTATATTAAGTAAAAATTAAAATAAAAAATGAAATTTGTATGGAAAATATGAAAAACAAAAATTGTCGAAATTTGTCCCACGAATGGGGTAAATTGGGCCACCACATTTTTATTCTTATTTTATGTATCATTATTGAAATTTTAGTTACTTATTACTAATTTTAATATAATAAACAATTACTATATTAGGTAAAAATTAAAATATAAAATTGAATTTGTACATAAAAGAGGAGTTTAAACAGATGTCCCAATTCACCCCACAATAGGGGCCCAATTCACCCCTTCAAGGTGAGTCTAAATGAGCTGTATTTAAACTTTAATAAAATTATTATTATTAGAATTACATTATTATTTTTTTGTGTGCTTATGACCTACTATAGGGCCTTGATTTTTCAGGAAAAAAAAATTAAAAAGTATATTAGGGGAAAGTGGGGAGACGAAGTTATACCTAAAGTGGCCCATGTCACCCATACAGTACAAGTTGTTAAATCATTGGGCCTAACTTGGCCCAATTCAACCCCCCCCCCATAAAAATTGATGATGGGGTGAATTGGGCCACCATTGTTATTCTTATTTTATGTATTATTATTGACATTTTTATAACATATAGTTAATTTTAATATAATAAACAGTTACTTATATTAAGTAAAAATTAAAATAAAAAATGAAATTTGTATGGAAAATATGAAAAACAAAAATTGTCGAAATTTGTCCCACGAATGGGGTAAATTGGGCCACCACATTTTTATTCTTATTTTATGTATCATTATTGAAATTTTAATTACTTATTACTAATTTTAATATAATAAACAATTACTATATTAAGTAAAAATTAAAATATAAAATTGAATTTGTACATAAAAGAGGAGTTTAAACAGATGTCCCAATTCACCCCTTCAAGGTGAGTCTAAATGAGCTGTATTTAAACTTTAATAAAATTATTATTATCAGAATTACATTATTATTTTTTTGTGTGCTTATGACCTACTATAGGGCCTTGATTTTTCAGGAAAAAAAAATTAAAAAGTATATTAGGGGAAAGTGGGGAGACGAAGTTATACCTAAAGTGGCCCATGTCACCCTGCCCAATGCTATATATATATATATATATATATATATATATATATATATATATATATATATATATATATATATATATATATATATATATATATATATATATATATATATATATATATATATATATATATATATATATATATATATATATATATATATATATATATATATATATATATATATATATATATATATATATATTTTAATTCATATATTTTTTTTTATTATAAACTTTGTAAAAATAGTGTCCTGCAAGTTTCAGTAATTTTTTAAAAATTAGTTATGTACACTTTGTCTATAACATCGAAAAGTTTATAATCAGTAAAAAAAAATCAATTAAAAAAAAATATTAGCGATATCGATTTATCCATAATCTGATTCCTCATCCCTAAACGAATGAAATGAAGCCAAAAAGTTGTTTCATAGCGTATATTTTTTGTTGTATTTTTATTGAAAATATAAACTTGAAATGTGTGTCAATTTGTAAAAAAGACTTCAAAGAATATTTTAAGACCATTTGTGTAAATTAAATGTTTATAGTTTTAATACACTACTTACTTGAACTTTAGTGTATACTGCACCACAATTACCAATATTTACATCTATTGACAATACAGAGATCAATAAATTCTATATAGTCGACCATGAATGGGAGACCAGGGGACACAATAAAAAAAATTTAAAGAAGGCATGCCATCTTGACATAAGAAAGCATTCATTCAGCAATAAAGTTGTTAATTTTTGGAATGGTTTGCCACAGGAGGTTGGTGGGTGCAACTTATTGGTAACATTTAAGAAAGGATTGGATAGGTATATGGATGGTTTGGGTACAAGTAGTATATTTTGACTAAGCTGATCTGGCAGGTTTTTAGTACAGTAGTTATTAAGTTTAAACTGCATGTTTCTAACTTTAGCAAAAAAAAAAAGTTAGCATGTACTATTGCTATTTTTTTTTCTTTGGTGGCAAACTTTGTGTATATTATACTGTGTAAGTTATTTACAAGCCCCGGGGTGGTTTGTGATTTAGCATGTGCATGTCAAACTGAGACAGTCTCGATAGGCCCATCCCCATATGGCTTTTTACTGTCTCTATTCCTTATAAATTTAAAAGTAAGAATAGGACAATTGGTCCAATTAAAATTGATGAAAGTTTAGTGAGTTCAGATAAAGAGTTGGTCAACATTTTCAATGCTTATTTTGCACCAGTGTTTACTGAGGAAAGATTAATAGTTTGGAGACTAATAGTTCTTGTATGCATGTAACAAATAGACTTACAGAATTTGAAATTGACATTAAATATTAAACGTTTACTAGACCATATTGATCCAAGTAAAGCTGCAGGTCCTGATGGTATATATGGTAGAATTCTTAAGGAGGGTAGTACCAGCTTTGCAAAGGCACTGTATTTGATTTTTAAGCGATATATAACATTTGGTGAGGTACCAGATGACTGGAAAATGGCATATGTTGTACATATTTATAAGAAAGGTAGTAAGGAAGATTTGGGAAATTATAAGCCAGTTAGTTTAACATCTCTGATTGTAAAGGTTCTGGATAAGTTGGTGAAAGGTAATATAGAGAAATATTTAGAAGATAACAAGGTACTGTATGACTCTCAGTACGGTTTCAGAAAGGGTAGGTCATGTCAGACAAACCTTTTAGAATTTATGTTATACATTACTGACTGCATTGACCGAAGAGATCCAGTTGATATTATATATTTAGACTTTTGCAAAGCTTTTGATAAGGTTCCCCACATAAAGCTGATGAAGTTATTGCAATGTGGGATAGGTAGAGTGGTACATGGTTGGATTAAAGTGGTTGTGGAATAGAAAACAGTGTGTACAACTAAATGGCAATAAGTCATCATGGGAAATAGTGATGAGTGGTGTTACACAGGGTTCAGTGCTGGGGCCACTATTGTTCCTCATATATATATATATATATATATATATATATAATTTATATATATATATATATTTGATATATATATATATATATATATATATATATATATATATATATATATATATATATATATATATATATATATATATAAATGATTTAGACCAGGGACTTAAATGCAAGGTTTCTAAGTTTGCAGTTGATACCAAAGTGGCCACCTCAGTTAGGAATAGTGAAGGATGTATAAAGTAGCAAATGATCTTGATAAACTTAATGGGTGGCAAGATAAGTGGCAAAATGAATTTTTAATAGTAAAAAGTATGGTTCTTCACCAGTTACTCAATAAAAGCTTTAACTACAATATGAATGGGGATTGGCTTGAGTCTGTGAATCAAGAAAATTTAGGTGTGATTACAAGCAGTAATTTGAAAGTAGCTAATCAGTGTTTGGAAGCATGGAATAAAGCTAATAAGATATTGAGCATAATAAATCACAATGTTGTTTACAAGAGCAAGGAAATAATAAGTAAACTGTATAATAGCTATGTTAGGCATAATATAGTATTGTGCACAAGTTTGGGTCCTTTATTTAAAGAAAGACTTAGATATGCTAGAGAGTGCAATGTAGAGCAACAAGGATGATTTCTGGGTTTGAGGGTAAGAGCTATGAGGAGAGGCTGAAGGAGTTAGGAATGTTTTCTGTAGAAGCGATTTCTTAGAGGAGACATGATACAAGTCTTCAAAATTTTCACATCTATTGATAATACAGAGAGCAATACATTCTTCATAGTAGAGCACGGACGGGAGACCAGGGGGCATAACAGGAAAATTAAGAAGAAAGCATGCCATTTTGATATAAGAAAGCATTCTGTCAGAAATAGGGTTGTTAAATTTTGGAATGGTTTGCCACAGGAGGTTGTTGATTGTGACTTGATTGCAACATTTAAGAAAGGGTTGGATAGATGTATGGATGGGTTGGGTATCATTTAGTATATTTAGAAGAAGCCAAATTGGCTGGTTTTTAGTTACAGTAGTTATTGTCATACTGCATGTGTGACCATAACTTAGTTATTAAGGTATGTGGATGGTTTGGGTATCATATATAATTTTTTTTGACTAAGCCAAATTGGTGGATTTTAGTTTCAGGAATATGACAAGCCCTAAGGTGCTTTGTGGATTTGCATGAGAGCATGTTTGGTTAGTGAGTTGACTGGGACAGTCTCGATAGGTCCATATGGCTTCTTACTGTCTCATATTTCTTAATGTTCTAAATGTCCTAGCAATATCTGTCGCTGCCTGTGGTATTTGGATCGTTATGCTCTAAACCTGACTCCAACCATAATTCAATTAAACTGTCATGGATTGACATTGCTCAAGTAAATTAAATATATATATATATATATATATATATATATATATATATATATAAGCGAAGCGGCGCACGAAAATTTAAAGCGTTTCACGATAAATGCGAAACACTAAACACCCGAATTCCGAACTGAACGAAGTGTTTG
>JABUQX010084564.1:0-2500 GCA_015478945.1 Trachelipus rathkii
AAGAAAAGAGAGAAAAGAGAGGAGAAGTTACACTTTTTCTTGGAGTGTGCGCGTACCTGGTATTTCAGTTTGTACCAGCTTTACGAGCATTTACGATTGAAGCAATGCAATATAAGTTGACTGAACATCAGAAATTCCGTTTGCCATCGTGGATTGTTAATGGTATGCACAGAGCGTGTGTGGAACAGTAGACTTATAGAGCTAACCTTCATTATTAGAGTGTTGACTCATAGCAAAGATTCATTTCTTCGGTATCAATTAGAAGATACCAAGGAGATAATTTATTTGGACTGAAAGTGGCACTAGTTCCATTCTATATTGATGTTCTATCTGTCTTGCGCTATATCTCAAGATAGTAACTTTTTTCCTCGGTGAGAGACGTTTCTACTCTCATCCGACGGCATCTTTCTGTGTTTCGATGCTAGCTTGATAATTAAATTTGGACTGATTCGATTTGATAATCTTCCTTTTTTATGATTGTTTGAATCACTAGAACATTCTTCTTATTCTGCTATACATTCTGTGATTTTCTTCATTTTTTTACAAAATTCATGGAAATTATCAATGTCAAAAATCTGGCAAAGGAAGCACTTCTTTTTTATCACATAGCCATCTGCGTAATGTGCGCTAGCGGATGAAATTTTGTTCGTGACACTTTTTACTGCACTAGAACTTCCTTGATGCCGATAATTTGCTTATTGGGGCGTTACAAAGTGGTTCAATCTCATGTCTGAGGTGAATGGTAGGGATAGGTAGAAATGTATAGTAAGCATACGTAAGTGATAATTAATATTAACCCACTATAATATAGATTAAAAAAGAAAAAAATATTCATTGGCAAATATCTGTTGATGGACATGAGATTATTACTGATAAAAATGGATATAACCTCTAGGAGCTCTTTTTCTTAAATCCAATGCAGTTCTTTCTGTTTGATAAGGAAAAGGGTGCATTTAACCCTATAAGATAATAACGACTTTTTTGCCTTAAGATGGGATAATATTTATTTTTTTATATAATATAATCCTGTTTAGATTTAGATTTAACCAGGTAAGAACGGAACTCTTAGACAGGATATTCTCAAGGTGGTGATGATGGTAGCCTTCCCCCTTCAATATGCGAGATTGACAATTAAGAATAATACAGTCTCTTAAGGTGGTATAGCGGTCAAACGTAGATAAGCTCCAGTGCCCAATGCTATAGATATAAGTTTGAAAAACACAATAATACATTACACTAGATTGTCCTCAGCTAAACGAGGTAATATAAGATTTATTTATCAAACCATATATATCTAAGTGAGCATAATGCAAATTTATCGATAGATATTCTATCTTCATTTTACCCTTAAAATACGTATTTAAATTTTGGGTATCGTGGTTGATTTATTTTATTCTTCTTCCTACCATTCGTAATAAGAATGTTCTGGTTCGGGTTTTTTTTTTTCTTCTCTCTGACTAATAGTCTTTTCGCTACTCAATATTTAGGTAATAGCATCTCACCGTGCGGCTGCATATTGTTCAATTCGGTGTGTGTGTTGCAGTTATTCATTGTAGGATCTTAGGAAAGCTTTCCTATTTTCAAAAGACACTAATCACATGTCAAAACACTATGTGGGGATCACGAAGAGATAGTCAGCTTCTCTGTGAGCTAAAATTAGATCTTGCGGATATGAAGCGTAATTTCCTAAATAGAGAGAACATGGTTTTTGGGAAGTTTTCTTTCTAGTAGATTAACGAAATGATAACGGGCTGTTTTAAAATCTGTTGTCTAGAAAATAAAAAACATAAATAATGGAAAAGAAAGAACCAAGTATTATTATTTTCTTATTCAGGGCAAAGATCGTAAACGAAGGGATATATTATTTTTAATAAAAATATTTGAGGGTTTCCTTCTATTGCATTGAATAAGTGCTTCGAAAATGAAGGTATAGTTGATGCAAAGAACACTTGAAGATTTTGATTCTGCATTTGATTCCCTAAAGAGTCCTGAGAAGAAGATCAATGGCGAATGATGAGGCATCAGCGTTATTAATTGCGCTCCACTTAATTTCCATGTTTGTAACCTTCACTAGTGTAACAGAATAGAATGATTTGAAAAGAACTATAATTATCAGGTCAATAACTAAGCGAAAATGTATGTGTGCTCTCAACATATGTATTAAATTATTGTTTGAAGAAAAAATACATTATAACATCAAAATAAAGGATACATATATATTAACTTTTTGAGCGTTATACAATACTTTATTGGTAGCAATCTGAGGAAAGAAGAAGAAGAAGATGATCATGAATATGGCGATTTCGAGTGCAAGGCAAAGGACTTGAAGATACGCACGCTAAGTAGAAGAGAGATTGAGAGAGTAACGAGCAGAGCTAGATGCAGAAAGAGAAGATGAGGGAATGTAGGAGCGAAGTTAAGTATGGCACGCAGACACGAGCACAGGGAGCAGGGAATTTTAGGAAGAAAGTTTTTATTCTTTTCAGATCTCACCGAAACC
>JABUQX010084564.1:10000-17425 GCA_015478945.1 Trachelipus rathkii
TTAATTGTTTTATATTATTTTAATATTATTGTTTTAATACTTAAATTTAATTATTGATATTATTATTATTTTTTATTATTTAATATTATATTATTATTATTATGTGAGTGTTGTAGTTATTATGGTTATTATTATTTATATTATTGAGGGTGTGGTTAACTCTTCAGTGGTAAGGATATTATATAGTTATTATTGGTGAAAGTATTTATTATTTAATTATCTAGTATTTGGATTGATTATGGGGAGTTCAATCTTATGTAATTATAGCATGTATTTATATAGCTAGATTCGACATGTATATTTATTATTTTATTTTATTATTTTATCTTATTTTTATTTATTATTTTATTATTTATTATTTTTTTTTATTTATTTACTATTGATTTTATTATTAACGGTTATAAAATTGTATCATAAAAATAAATTATTGATTTATTATTGATTCATAATTTTAATTCGTGTCAGGAACGCCAATATTGTTTTAGAATCTATTACTTTCCATTTTAATTGTTTTAATTATGGTATGGTTGGGTAATTATTAATTTGATTGGTAAGAAGATGTTGTAATGAGTTTATCAAATATATTCATAAAATAAAATATAAAATTAATTGAGTATTATTAGTTACCTTCAATAAATGTTAGTCATTAAGTATTAAGGATATTTAAAAGTAATTTAGTTAGAGATATTTTTTCCGGATTTTCGAGAGAGATTCTTAAGAGATTAAATAAGCATTTCAAAGACAACAAAATAACAGTAATAGGATTGGACCATCTTGATGATGTGATTGATGTAGTTATGTTATGTAGTATGTGTAATGAGAATTATAATCAATAGAGTTTTGGTTAATTAGTGTATTTAATAATTGATTGTTATAATTATTGATATAATACTCTTTGTCTACCACTTTTTACTATATAATGATATAATAATGAGATGAAGTATGAAAAATAGATTTTCAGGAAAAAAATATCAAAGGTAATTTGAGAAATAATCATTAAGTGGTTATTAGGGTTTGTAAATAGTCCGGACGAGAGTGGGTAATGTATTGTGCTATAGGGATTAAATATATAGATTATGATTATTATTGGGTATGGTGGAATATTAGATTATATTTATGTTATTATTTGATATGGATGATATATAAGATAGATGTTGAGTGTATTATTTGAATATTACTTAATTTTATTATAGTTGATTGTTTGGGTATTTTGAGTTGATTATTATTATTATATTATATTATTACCCATTGCGATGGCTCTCTCGATGGGTTAGTTTTTTGGTACATCATCTATATTATTATTATATTATATTATTATATTATTTTATTATTATTATTATTATTACTTTAGCATGACTGTTATACGAAGCGGCTATGCTCCAGGCATAAGGATTCAAAGGTACGCCCTGGTCAAGTAACGTGAACACTTACTCCTTGTCTGGATTTCTCTAGGGCTCGTTCCAAAAGCGCAAATCTACCCATACTACGTCCGGTGTGGTCATCTATTCTTGGATTGCTCCGCATTAGGTCTGTTCCTACCAATAGTATTGCGGTCGCTGCACCGAGGGCATAATATAAAACATCTCTTCTGGAGTCCTTCTACGTATGAGGCTCGTTGATGCAGGGTACCATGACTTCCACTGTGGGCACGAACTATTCTCTATCATGGAGGTGCGCAAGGCAAAATCTAAATGTCCTCTTCTGTGGGGCATTTCTTACAAAATGCCGCAGAATGTCACAACATTTTGATCTCTAAAAATCGTGCGTGGGAGGGCACTGTGTGGTCGAATATCCGCAGTGATGTTGTGATTGACAAAGATAGGGAACTTTGCAACTGCCAGGAGCGCTCTGTCTCTATATGTAATTATATAGGTGGGTCTTCTCTTTTGTTGGTCTTGTTCGTATTGTGGTTTCCCATTTGAGATGGGACTATGCATCATAAGAGGAGCAGGATTTAGCCTGATATGAGGTTTATGTGTTCGTCATAAGATCTAGGCTCCTAAGAATTGTGGTAAATATGCTTTACTAGGTCCTATCGCATCATTACCTTTTGTTTGTCGTTTAAACCTCCTAAATATAGATTACATTCTGTATATGATTTCATCAATATATTCACGTTTACCCCCACACCCCCCCCCCCCTCCCCACCCGGTAAAAACAGGTTGGGTTTGAACGAACGTTCAAAGATTATTGACCAGAATATACCTGGTGGTGTGTCACGTTCCACACGCGAACACTCTGAAATATAGTATTGTCTATCTTTATATTCATGGTAGGTTGGTGGATAGGTATATGGCAGCTGGCGTCTACTGGGGCTAGGGCCCCAAAACTGGAAAAGTGACTATGACCGATCTAGTAGTGATATACTCTTTGTAATATTCAGCACATGCTCACTCATCTATCTAAATACTGTACCATCTCCATTAAGGTACTTTACATTTCATCCAGGCGCCGCATCGCTTGTAGGTCATGCAGTCCGAGAGATATCCTCTATGTATCAACTTCACTTATTTGGTAATACTCTCCTCCTTTTCTGCCTCTAACTAGTACCATG
The DNA here is from genome assembly GCA_015478945.1 of Trachelipus rathkii. NCBI lineage: Eukaryota > Metazoa > Arthropoda > Malacostraca > Isopoda > Trachelipodidae > Trachelipus > Trachelipus rathkii. Next base: position 12,555 of record JABUQX010084564.1, read on the forward strand.
GAATGCCCGAGCGTCTGGATTGTTAAGTTGATGGGTCATTGGGGGCCAGGAGAGAGGGTGCTCGTGACCTCGGTTCAGCCTGTTTATTGGGGACAAAAACTTTATACACTAGCCTTTTGATATCAAAACCAATATTGATCCGGTACCGTCTCAGGTGTGTTACACGTGCATATAAGCGCTAGGCGATAGCACAAGTTCTGAAGTCGAGCAATATAAGCACCAAGGGTGGGATATCACCTGGGGTCCAAATCTACGATATCATGATCTGTGCGCGAAGCTATCCTTTTCTTTTTATTCACCTCTAGGTAGTCGCAGTTAAGGACGTATTTATCATAATGTGAGAGAGCAAGTGGAGACAAAAAATGTGAGTAGAAAACAGATCGAGACGGAGGGATGGGCACTATTCCTTGTTTTTAATGGGCGCGTTATTATGGCTGGGTTCGTCGTAGCCTACGGGAACGCGGATCTATGTTCTCTTTTATTTGGGATAGATTTGAAATATCTTGGGTTCTTAACATAGACATTTATATCTAAGCTGATCTTGTGACTGATATTACACTTCTAGAGAGCTTGCGCTTGCTTAGAAGTTGTTCTCATGATACCGAGTGCATATTACTCTTTCTCAACTGCGCGACGTGCATAAGGATACTTAATCGGAGGTGGAGCACTTTGGGACAATCGGATAAGGACTGATATGCACTTACAAGGGATTATTAGAGAAAGCTATGATGTTCTTTATGATCTTCGCATCATGACAAGAGAAGAATGAGCCATTGTTGAAGGAACGGTGGGGGTGATAAATTATTATGTATTAATTTATATAAGTGATTAAAATAATTTGAAGTACTTTAACTTTATGTATTATAGTTTTTATTTATTTTATTTATTTATTATTTTTATATTTATTGAGTTGAGTTCTTATATTATTGGTTATTGAGTTTATTATGATAATGAATTATTTTATTGATTTATTTATTTAATTGATGTGATGTATTATTATTAGTGTATGATTTAAGATTAATTGTTCATTTATTGGGATTAATGTGAAAATTATAGAGTTATTATATGATTAGAGTTTATGAAGTAGGTATTAATTGATCTAATAGATGATTGCGATGGTTTATTATATGTTACGTGGAATTTGAATAGAGTGGTCGAATTAATGTAATTGATAATGTATTATTGAATGTCATAAAAAGGTATGTGAATTTCAGTTGTATTGATATAATGTGTATTACTGGGGTTGTATATTATAGGTGGTTGATCGGATCTTGTTAATAATGAATATGTTTCCTGGGATAATGTATTAGGTTTTATTAATTTATTATTTTTAATAATATTTATTAATGTAGTTAATATTGGTATTAGGTATTATTATTATTATTTATTATTGTTATTAATATTATTATTATTTTATTATATTGGATGTTTATTTATTGGATTGATTGAGTTAATTGTAGTGATGATATTTATTATTATAGTATGGATATATTATTATAAGATGAATTGAGATTAGTTATCTATTATTATTATTATGAGTATTAATTATTATTTTAATTATTGGTCTTCGTTATTATATTATTTTTATGGGTTTTTAATTTATTTTTAAGGCTATTATTTTATTAAATGTATTTTCGGGGGTTTCAAAGGACACAATCACTCGTGTTGGCAGATATAGTAGCGGCCCATTTCAACATACTTAGGCGAGGGAAGTTAGTTTAATTTGGGGTTGTTTAATAGTGAGGAAGGAAAGGTGGAGCGGGAAGTTAATTATGGGAATTTGGAGTAGGTATGAAGATGTAAAACTAGGATTGGGACTAAATTAAAAATAAGTAGAAAAAGGTTGTGAGTAGGAGTCGTATGGTGGATGAGTAGAACAGAATAATTCCAATTGTCGATAGTTTCTCAATAGTGGTTTTATTGAATAAATGGGTTTATGAAGTGAATGAATTGGAAATTATATTATTATTATTGGAATGAAATGTTGATAAAGCATTTATTATTAGTGGAGTTATGTAGAGGAGATATTTGATGTGGATTTTCATGATACAATTTGAATAATTTGAGTTTTTGTAAAATTCATATAAATTATTGATTTGTCACAAATAAGAAGCAAAAGTGGTATTCCACCTGAAATGTAAGTTATTTATTTATTTATTATTATTATATTTTATTATTATTATTATTATTATTATTATTATTATTGTATTATTATTAATTATAGGTAATTTATTATTTATTATTATTATTGAATTATTATTTTATTATTATTATTCAATTATTATTATATTATTATTAGTCCATTATATTAATTAGAATTATTATTATATTAGTTATTATTATTATTATTATTATTATTATTATTATTATTATTGATTGATTGATTCGTTGTATCACATAATAACATTATATATTGTGAGTAAAAGCTCTTTATTAATTAAGTTCCGTAATTATTATTATGAGTTATCTTGGGCATTGAGTTATTGTTAGTAAAATCGAAAATATAATGTGAAATATATTTGTATTTATTATTGCAATATTATTATTATATTATTATTATTATTATTGAACATTATTAGTGTTATTTGTTAAGGTTAGTTACTATTGTGATATTTGGGGTGAGATGTTGTATATATTGTGATTAAGTTTTGTATATTTTTGCTAATAATTATTATATTTATACGCGTTTATATTATTTATTATTTGATTTATTGTTATCTCATTAATATTGTTATATTAGTTATTGGAGGAGTGGGGGGTATATTTAGTTAGTTGTATTAGATTATTATTTATTTTATTTATCCTATTTCCGCCAGAAACAAAGTTGTGATATTTGGTTATTTTATTAATATTTAGTATTTTTATTTTTTTTGTGTTATGTTATTTTATGTTATTATGTTATATTCATTACTTATGCTGATTTTAGATATTTTGGCATCTATAGCTAAATAACTGTCCTACCTCCTTATACATTCAAATTTGAAAATCATTTCGGGTTACGGATGGGACCATGGGAGGGGGAGGAAGGGATCCTTTGAGAAAAAATTCGTGCCGAAGTGTAGTTACAATCTGCGCACCTTCTCACAGGGTCCTACAATTTGCGCACATATCGTAATAGCACTAGGCCAAGGGCTCAACAATACACAAGAACAGGTCTTCAACCTTTACACAACAGGTTCTCCTCACATTTACACAGGTTCTTCAGTCTTCAACTCGATCTACATTTCGCACCAGTTTTCTATAACATACACGCATCGTGGGTAATTGGGTTTACAGGGTTTCATATTCACACAGTCCGCAAGACAACTTCGATGTAACATTTTTTCATTTTCACATAGTCCGTCAGAATTACGCACAAAGCCTTACCACATTCACCACAGTCTGTAAACTCTTTGAGAACAGTTATCACGTATATATCCACAGTCTAAGGTTTATACAGGAGAGCCTTTCAATAGGTTTCAGTGTATGCAACTATGCGGAGTTTTCAGATTAGCAATCACAGGTGAGAGGTCGCAATTCAGAAACAGTCTCTTAGGGAGGGGAAGCAATTCAAACCGGTTTTCACATTCAGTTACAAATCTCGACAATTGCGACACAGGGTCTGGGACGAACTTCACAATCTCACATTTTGGGAGAATCATACATTCACAAGTTGTTCATCTTCACAGCTCTTGCAGTATTGGACACAGTTTCACATTCACACAATCTCACATCCACTCAATCTCACATTCACACAGTGTTACCTTCCAAATTTCTCAATCTCCCACTCCATTTATTGCAAAATTTCTCCCTCAGGTAATGGAATTCAAAACGGATGGAGCAGAGGCAATGGTGTAAATCTTCTTGTTTCTGGCTATCACCAACCAGAAATTGGCCATTTAGGGTCAGGGATTTACAAAGGAGGCTCAACGGATGATTCTACCCTCTACAGCTTCGAAGAAAATTCAGGGAACGTTTTGTTAGTCTCTACTGTGGAAACAGTTGCAGCTACAAGCTTAAATTTGCAAGCAAGTGATTGGAAAAGCGATGAAAACGTTAATGATTATACAACACAACCAATCAACGTTAAAGTGCCTCTTAAGGAATCTGATGATTTAATGTCATCCAACCGTCATCATTATTTTATACACGAAGATTTGTCTCAGTACTCAAATGTTTTATTGGAGAGCAGTAATTCCCAGAATGTATCAAAGATTATCGCATGCAGTCAAAACAACTTCTGTTGCACTTTCAATTATAAATATTTTGGCCATCAAACGTATTATTTCCTTGCTTATAATGGAAATATAAGTATGGGAGAAGGAACTTATACTTTTGAGATGCAAACATGTGCTATCGTTTGGTGTCTAAATTCTGATTACAAAACGTGCGGTCGAATAGAAACAGATTCTCAAACTTCAGATTCATTTCCGTATTTGGAAATTAGCTCAAACTCTTTCTCTGTCGATGCAGTTTACCCAATTCAAAACCACAGAAACAAATCTTTGATAAGAAATGATGTTCTTGATTTCAAGGAACGAAACAATTATTCATCAATTACATCTTTAAAACCTATTAATAATATATTTACAATTGCTTTACTCGGCAAAAGATTTTTCTAAGATAGCTGACCAGTTCGTTAAAGAGTTTATTCTTTTGAACAAGGAAGTGGAAAATTCTTTCAAATTGTAAATGCCTTATAGGAAGATTCATTATATAGTTCAATCTTTAGTGCAATGTGAAAGAATTTTTATTGTATTTCCTACTTTAAATATGAACAGACCTTACAATATATATATATATATATATATATATATATATACTCTTTATATATATATATATTTCTACTATATATACTGCTATATATATATATATATATATATATATATGCT
>JABUQX010084565.1:0-27500 GCA_015478945.1 Trachelipus rathkii
ATCCTACTGGATCGGCCTACACGATCGGAATATCCGATCAGCAGCCCGAAAGGAGGAGCGGAGGGCGACAGAGTAAGAATAAGGTAGCATATATATATTAAGAGCAGTATATATGTTATGCTATACATACATATATATATATTATTATTGGTTGAGTATATATATATATAGTATATTATTGGCTATTACATACATATATTACATCGCGCAGGATGGAAAACTGAATCAAAAACTTCCCACTTCATTAAACCAGTCCAAAAGATGACGAACAAGGCGAGAATTCACAAGTGTAGAAATTAAACCTTTTATGTTACTCACCCTGCTTTATTAATATAAAACTAATTTCAAATATTACGTTATATAAATATGATCACCATAGATCATTCACCTACAAATTGATAAAATTATTATTGCCAAATGATATTGTTATTATATGATACTAGCGAATAAATAGCATTATTGAGCTATTATTATTACATACATTGGTTACTATTGGGCTGTTGGAGTATTATTATTGGCACATTACATACTACTATTATTGAGCTACATATTGATACATATTACTATTATTACATTATACATATTATTATTATTATTACATATTATTATTATTATATATTGATATTATTACATAAACATACACATATTATTATACATTGACATTATTATTATTATTATTACATATTATTATTATATATGTTAGGCCTGGTTTGGTTACAGATACACATAATATACATGATATTATTATTATTATTATTGATTACACAAAACACAAGTATGTGTGAAGAATATTTGAATATTATTATATTATTATTATTATTGTTAGCATTGATACAGATTATTATTATTAATCCATTATTATTACATTAGGATATTACTACAAATTATCTTTGATATGATTATTAAGTTGTATATATATATATATATATATATATATATATATAAACCATTTGTGTGAGTATGTGTTTGTGTGTGTGAGTGTGTGTTTGTGTATGTGTAGGTGTGCTTGTGTGTGTGTGTGTGTGTGTGTGTGTGTATGTGTATGTGTGTTTGTGTGTGTGTGTGTGTATGGAAACTCCGGAATAAAACTTCCCGCTTTCTTTAGTAATATTAACCAGTTAAAAAAAAATGAGTACCAAGAAGGGGTGAATGGTGGGAGAGAGAACGAAGGTATTAGCAGCTGCCCGGGAGTTTTTTCCTCTTAAAACATGGATCGACGAAGCAAATGCTTAAGGAAATAAAAAATAATACAGGAGTAGATGAAAAAAAGCGGTAACAAAATAAAAGAAGGAAAATTGTAAACTAGGAATAATAATACACTAATAATACAAAAATAATAATAGACTAATAATAATAATAATAATAATAATAATAATAATAATAATACACACACACACACATACACACACACACACACACACACAAAAATGATAAAAATATATAAACAGCAAAGATAAGAAGAAGTTAAGGTTATGGCTATGCTGTTATTATTATGCTGGGCATACAGCAAGCGTTGTTACTGTTGCTGCAGCAGCGGATATTGAGTTATGCTATTGTTATATTACATATTATTATTATTATTATTATTATTATATACATATATTATTGTTATTATTATTATTAATATATATATTATTATTATTATTATTACAGTATATTATTATGTTATTATTGTATTATATTATTATTATTATTATTATTATTATTATTATATTATTATTATTACATATTATTATTATTACATATTATTATTGCTATTAGTTATTATACATTATTATTATATATATGCTATTGATATTGGAATTTTGAATTTTGAAGAGCATATATATATATATATATGTTATATAGTTATATATATATATATATATATATATATATATATATATATATATATATATATATATATATATATATATATATATATATATATATATAACCCGCAAATTGAATTCCAAGTTCCAAAGACGTATCGTAGTCAAATTTTGGAATGTGTTTCATCTCGGGGGTTGTAAAGCATTTTAAAATCGCACATGAAAAAAAATTACCAATCTTTGCGAACAGAATTTTCCATTCATGAGCTTAAAAACAAAGTACATATATAGATCTAATCCCCAACACAGTATCCAAATTTCATTGACATCAAAATACCCAAATTTTAAATGTTTTTGTATCAAAAATAAAATTATATCATATTTCTAACACCTGAAGTTATTTTTTTTTTATTTAAAAAAATTCTTTTATTCCCTAGTAGAATTTTTAATAATATTGTAAAATTTTCCTTTTTCAGGCTGGTTCTTTTTTATTTGAAATTTTTATAATTTTGTTTTAAAGTTTAATTTCCCCAATAATATATACTTTCCAGCTTGTATGAGTGTATTCTCCATACAAATGGATTCAATGAAGCATTTTGAATTTGGATGGCTCATTGTGATTTCTAGATTCAATAAAATATAAAAATAAATTTTTGTGTTACATTAGTGAATCTAGTTTGATTATATAAAGTTACATAAAGTTTATGTAATCTAGCTGAAACCCCACAAGAATGCATCTCCGACGGTGAACCACTTATAGAATGCATTTAAATAGCATATACCAAGGAGCTGCTCCTGACAAAAAAAAAATATTCACAGAAAGTGGAAGCCCCTTATCAGCAACCCCTGCCAAGCACTGATAGTGACGATGGTGACCTTTCAGCAATAACCCTCTGAAGATTGACAGAGGATTTTGAATGTAATACTTTATAAGTTGATGGCCGAAATTGCATTACATCTCAATTCACCCATGCAAAGGAATCACACCAGAACCTATCTAAAAAAACTGAAGAACCACTCCATCAAGAAAAAAGATAATCCAGAATTTGCAATCTGTGAAGAGGAGATGAGGCTCTGCCGAAAACCATGAGATGCTTGCCTATAGACAGACTTTTATGTCGTTGCGTGATGAAAAATGGGCAAAGGTTTCATGACTTTCATTGCTTGCAGCAAATATTTATCAGCCCCTGCCTCATCAATTGAGAGCGAGCGTTTATTTAGTATTGGGGGGAACGTGTACTTGCCTCATCGTGAACTCATGAAATTCGTAGTAGTAATCATATTTATCTTTATCTTAAAGGCGTATATTATTATTATGTCCTGTTGATAATAGCTTTTTATATTTACTTTGCATCTTTCAGCTGATTAATTGAGGTTTCTTTTAAAGTATATAATATATAATATATTAATATATATAATATAATATAAAATATATATATATAATATATATATATATATAAGTTATTATATAGAGTATATATATAATATTATAAATATTTATATATATATTTATATAAATATAATATATATTATATAGATATATACTATATATATATTATATATATATAGTATATAATAATATTATATCTATATATTAATATATTATAATTAATATATAATAATAATATTATTATACCGGATGTCAAAATTTGACTGTTTGCGAATGCGGATGCGGATGTGTTATGCGGATGCGGATGAGGATCTTAAAGTAGATAAGGATCGGATGTTTACTCTTTGAATTTTGATATAAAATTATATATGTATATATATATATATAGTATATTATTAAAATATAATATATATATATATATTATATTATATATAATATAATATATATCAATACAGTTGTCACCAACACTCACGGCAGACCCTATTCAAGGAGGGGTTGCACACCTCACATATTCCACAACTAACGCCACATATGTATTAGCACAGGCGCAACCTTAAATTAGAGAAATTGAATTTCAACAGCGACACAGAAAATGAAAGAGAATTCTACAGAACAGTGCAGGAAATAAGGAAGCACTGCAGCGAACAAGCCTGGAGATTACTAATTCAACACAAAACTCATGCGCCGACCACAAGCACCCCATTGTGCTACGGGGCACTAAAGGTCGTGCGTACGCGAGTGAAAGCTCCTCGAGCAAATGCCGCTCAGTACCTTATAAAATATAAAGCACCAACATCGCTCCTCGTTAATATATAGATGTCAAGTATACTGGAATGCAGAACAGTATTAATATTAGCCTTTTGGCCTTTGCCTCGAACCTATCCAAAAGCCGGGTGAAAACCAGAGCCCCCCCAGATATGAAGGCAGTACTCCATACAAGGTCGTATGGGCCCTTGTATACTAGAGAACTTGGAAACAGGAACAAAGCTCTCGCAACGTAAACGAACTCACCAGTTCTTTGAGGCTGCTTATCACCGTATATGTATGTTAGTTTCAAAGACATTTTTTGATTATGTTAGGCCAAGATGTTTATATTGTCAAACAGGGAGAGACGAGAGAACCGTCGAAAGAGATAGGAAAGTAGAGGGTCTAGAGAGAATTTGTATAAAGTTGGCGTTTTTAAAGAATTGGATTCACCTAGTTGATCAGACCCCACCGGAAAATTCTATCCAGATCACTGAGAATAAAATCGAACGATAAGCGAGAGCAATCTAGAGTAAAAAGAGGAGCAGAATGTAAATGGTTGAAGAATAAGGGTCGAGTCAATCGCATATGAGGGATAGAGTGAATGTGCAGTTAGAAGATCTTAATACAAATAGAATAAGACAAACTCTAGGAAATACCACTTGACCAGAAATAAGAAGAAGTCCCCATCTAAACAACAGCCGAATGATGTGATTTGAAAGAAAAACTAGACATAAGTAAGCCAAAGAGAAGGAGGAAACCCAAAGAGGCGATTTGGAGAAGCAGCTGACGCTTCCATACCCGTTCAAATCTGGCATAGTCACTGCACGCCACGAGAGTCGAAGTCTTCCCGATAATCCACTTCGTGTATGAAGATATAGAAGAAAGATAATCAGATTGAGAATAGAAATATATCAACAGCAGCAATACTTGCCCGAATAATCTCCTAGGTTCTCCGAAATCGCTTATATGGCAATCGCTCGGAAAGCAATGAATGAACTCATATGAGCTAAGAATAAGCTTAGAAGTTTTGCAGACTTTGAATAGAATACAAGTTGAGATCATTAGGGCGATATTAGAAGATCAGCAGCAGCTTCCTTTCTTTTTGCGGAACAGTTGGATCCAATGATTGTGTCAGGATGTGCTTCCAAACTATCCGAGGATAAGTAGTATAGAGTGAGACAGAGAGAAGATAGGGTATGATTTAACGACGTGAGAGGGTCAGCTATACAGAAAGCAACGCCCAGCTCAAAACTCAAAGGGCAAGGTAATGATACATGAGTCTTCGCGTTCAGCAGCACCCACGGCTGATCAGGCGCTGCCAGTCTCAACTCTAGACCTTCGGCTCCCTATCGCTATTCCCTCAGAGAACGAATGAACAACAAGCAATACTCCGGATCTAGCTTTAGTATGCAGCAACTTCAGAGAAACTGGGAGATGGGCGAATTCAAAGAAAAACACAGGAATCATCTTAGGGTGTGAGTGTGACAGCGAGAGTAGAAGTACTGCCCGATATATGGATCCGAGACCCCAGGTAGAATCTATTTTTAGCTCTGTCAGTTGTTAAGAAGTACACACAAACCAACAGCATCGCAATAAGAGAGACATAGATAGTAGAAATACAAAGAATGTCTTAGAGATATGCATTGTGTCTGTGCAGACTCCCCAAGTCTCAATGAGAGATGAGGTTTGCTCATAATAGGAGAATCCAAGAACGTTAGATGCGGACATTTATGAATTTATGGGATAGAGCAGTAATGTGAGAGGTACCTGCACCGTTCATCGAGCAGGCAGCGACCCAAAGAAGATATCTCCCCATTTCAGCCCACACGATTTCTATCAGAAGAAAATGATGCAGAGCGCATAGAGTGAGGCGTAGATAATCGGAAGCAGTAGTTAAATTTTCGCCCTACTACTGACGCCAGTATTATCCTCTGACGCGGGAAAAGCACACAAACTTATAATTCTTTAGTCGAATGGCAAGCGACTTATAACGTTTACACCTTATAGCAGATTACATCCGAGAGGAAGAGTCCTATACAAAGAAGATGTATGAAATATTAAGGAATGGAAACCTGATCATAAAGAAGTTTATTAGCATGTTCATGTATTCGGTGACAACTAAAGATCCACGTTAACATTATCGCTCACATGGAAACCGAGCGCAGAGCGAGTTCGGTCTTATCGCAGAATGTATCAGAAGCCATGCTATCCAGTTTCAACCTTACATATCTTTCATTAAAGCACACAAACAGCTCGGCAATTACAATATTGCCCCGCAGGGACCCCTTCTGTCCATATAATAAATAAGTAGTTTTAGATTATTAGAAATGTACCATACTTACTAGAATTAATATAATGATTAGACAATTTAATACTCATGATAAGTAAAGAAGTATATATAGGATTACGTATGGCTAACTCACTTTGAAGGGCCAAAGAATATTGAACGGTCTAAATATATATATCATCTTCGATACAGAGAAAAATCTTCAATACCCTTTCACGTAAGTATTACTCACTTATATTTCGATATAAAAGAAGCCAAAAGTTCAGTATAGGATAATATTCAGTAGACCGCAATATAACCAATTTGTTGTAGAAGCAACATAATCGCTCCACTGCAATGCTATCTCGCTCATTATCTTACAAAGGAGAGAGATGACGGGTTACCTTTGTCCTAAGGAGGCGGATCATGTCTAGGATCCCGAAAACAAACTGACTCAGCTAACCAGAGAAAAGCGTACAATGAGTTGGCTCTTAATTTTCAGTTGCGCGAAATGATTCCAGAACCACATCAGTCTGTCAATTGACGTTAGTTCATGTGCATTGTGCAGGATCAATGTACAAATAGGGCGATGGTTATACGAAGATGTATGGATCCTTACCAGGTTTTGGAGGAATAGAGTATGAATCATAATAATTATGCATATAAACCATGACAAGGAGGGAAGACCCCCCCCACGCCTCATCACGCCTCAATATTTTTATTATTATAGGACTGAGATAGTGAGAATGACAGTAATGAGAAATGGTTATGTAAGCATGCCCTAGCATCTTAATAAATCAAAGAATTACTTCGTCAGGTGTCACGGTATCACTCCATCATTGACTAATTATAGTTTCGTGGAGTGTTCCAACCTCTGGAGATATCTCTGCTCTTGAGTCGTGGAAGATCAACTTTTGCACATGGGAGAAGCAGACAACACATCACAATGTCTTTTTGAAAACATGAGAGCCTAGATAAATCTATTACCTCAAGCCCGCAAGATGTCGGACTATTAAAGACAGACGAAACGGTCTCGATATGGTAACTACCGGTATAATCAGGAAGTCGAAATGTATAGCCTACTAACTTCTGTCTCACGCCATACAACCCCGAAAGTCAGAATGAAGATATACTATCAAAGTATGCTATGGCCGTAAGCTAAATGAGAAATTGTTTATAATATATGTATATCATGTATCGGTATATATTTTTGAAATTTTTTGTATATATATAATACTCTAATACACTTAATTAAGGACGAGGAAACAGCATAGAAGAATTAACGGTGGAAACGTAGTTGCGGAAATAGTTTCCTCGTTCTTCAGTTAATAACCCGGATATGGCTGCTGAAGCTTTTAAAAGAATCAAATTTGGAAGGATTTGTGGAGATTTGTTTATCTAGTGACCTATAGAGATAATTAACGTTTCTTACGAATTGTAATATAACAATTTTCTGATTTCTACACCATTAGTAGTCGTGTTAATATATCACGGCTCCACCAGGATGAGAGCAGTGAAATAGTGTAATATATATAAACAGTCTCACGCATTTCAACACGTCGAGCATCGTGCTTGCTACTAATAGAGTGAAATGAATCGCGCAACGCTGACTTAGACGATCAGTTTGAGTTTCATTTGATTTGTATGCTATATTTCTATGGGAATATAATTGGATAACACAGATTCTGATGTAATAGAACGAAACGAACCTAGTTTTCCGTCTATGCGTCTAATTATGCCTAACTAGAGAAAATTAAAAGGTTGTCATGTGGGAGCCATTCGAGGAGGTCTGAGATGGATTGGATCACCATTTAGTACTTGAATCTCAGAGTATTTAAGTAGCTGATCTATACTTCCAATGCATGTAGCGAGAGAGCTTACAAGTCTACCCCAACCGCAAGACCGTATGCTAAAGTCGAAGATACGGGTCTGATACTCGATATACACCATCTCTCTAATTTCATACACCAGGAAAGAAGTATATCGTCTATCTTTCACTGTTGTGATCCAATACAAAATCGTCGTATCAAAGCGATAATTGCGAATATCCAGCTATTAGAGTACTCATTCCTATAAATGAAAATCGTAGCATAAAATGTACATAATACTAAACAACTTATCAATTTGTAGAGAAAAATTTCGTACAGTCTCCGCCCAATATGTCTGCTACGGCCTTAAAAGTCAGCGACGCACTTTACGTTAAATGCGGCGTAGACAGTCGCGTAATCTTTGAATCAATCGTCTATCGCACTCGTTGTAGTTACTTCTGGATATAATTTACAGATAGCCTGTGCGAGTTTGGTACAGAGAGAGTCAACATATTGGGTTTACCTGAATGTTTAAATCAAGGGAAATAGTGTAAAAACAAAAGATAATAATAGTAGATCAATGTGTACTAGTAGCGTAAGACGAAGGATCGACGGCCCTCTTAGGAAACAGAATCAAAAATAGCAAAGCTATTTTCTTGAGAACTAAACTGTAACCTTAAAGGTCTACTTGCTAATCAGATAGGTCTTTGCCTCATATCGATGCTCAGCTTTACAGTACTGCATATAAAACGGCTTCTAAGTTCCGTAATACAAATATAACCAATGGCTTAGGATGTAGCTAGAACCAAGTAATCTCTTCAGCTCTTCAGTAACTGTCTAACATATCTATTCCACAGACAGTTACATTGGAGGAAACGTAATGCCGATAAACCTCGCCTATGCTCAAATTCAATGTAATATCAGATAAACATTCTGTTATACATGTGAACTTATTAAGTCGTTTCTAGAGATATTCTCCGGCTCTTACTACTTAGATAATCTCATTTTGAGAATTCCAGTTCACTTCTCTCTTTTTTAGTATTTCTATCTACCTGTGTACCCTGATCAAGACCCCGCTTGTCTCAGAGTGAGCACTAAGCGCCACATCATTAGTCAGGACTATCCGGAGATGTGATGAGGTCTATCACTGCTTAGAGAAGAGTTCATGCGTCCTAAAACCACATGTGAGGTGATCCTCTATCCCTCACTAGATCGATTAGATCACACACTCTTCCACCTTCAAACTTCTCCTCATTAACTATTTGCAAGAACTTGACCTAATTCTATTATTACATTATGCGACATGGGAAAGGGAATGTGATTACTCCATAGAGAGTTTGAGTCAACTCCAGTGAACGGATATTATATGAAGTAAATAGCCATGAGACCAGGCCAGAATAGCACGTGGTAAAATTGCGATGTACAACTCCGGACTTCATATGATAGAGGAAAAACATAAATTTGAATTTTTATCTTAGATAGTTGGAGATATTCCGGCATGCATTGTCAACATCATGCGCCATATTCATTACTACGACCTTGACAATCTCCGCATATTATTAAAATATGATAGATGATATTCAGTGAATTACCTACATTCGAATTTAATATGTGCGATGGGGACGAGTCACGTAGGTGATCTACGTCCGTGTGCGAATATTGATCAATACACTAATCACCAACTCTAACTTCTGTTCTTCAAGTACCACACTCTTACAAAAGCTTTAGTGTCTACATAGAAATAATTAATAGGCAACTTACTCTGCAAAAAGAGCCCTTAGAAAAATTGTCATTTCTTTTTAATATATCCCTCTGGCTCCCAGTTTAAGCCCAACTGGGCCTACCAAGGCCGCATTTGATCTATATGCAAAGAAAAGCGTAAGTATCTTTAGAGTATGCTTTTCTCATTATCAATCGCCTTCCCCTCCCGTAGTACGTCTCAGAATATATGAGCAAGAATCATCTGATGGGCATATAATGTGTAATATCCTGTTATCTAAGATAGGCAGAAATCTCACAGTTACGGCCTGAGCACAAATAAGTCGCAAGTAACACATCGTATTATTAGAAAACGTCAGACAAAAGTATGTAAACCTCATTTCCCAGTTGATCCATTATTTTAATCCATTATTCTGCGACGAGTACAATATATTTTACATTACTTTTAATAAAACAAAAATTTACGAAAATTAAATGCACCTTACAAAAATACTTCAGAGTTTGATTGACACACGTTGAACTTGTCAAGAAGTCGAGCCCATTTTGGGGACAGAGTCATAGAGGACCAGGTCTCTGCCTATGTGCAGAACGATGCTCTCTCTTTCTGAGTTTTAATAAATGTTATCCACTGTGTCTCGATACGCAAGACACTATCAGGAACGAGCTCGGATATTGTAGAAGACTTCAATCTTGGATCTGCACTAGCGCTTACCTCTCATCCGTTTATATAGAGTTCCTTTTGTTCCATTGATTTAGCCACTCGCGACAGTTTTCTGCAGTACGAACTGTATTATGCGTCGACCTACTATCGATATTCCCTTGGAAGAGCATTAGACAACTGGCTCTACTAATGACGCTGGAGTCAACCTATTGAAGACCAATATCGCCAAGTCTGACTTTCTCCTTGAGTTTTCAACATTTTAAAGTGAAATGCTCATTTTTTTTTTTGTAAAGTTTTAATGCTTGTCGCTGCTCAATGCTGATGAGGGACGTTTGCCCTTCGATATCCTGGTAGACACGCCCAAGTTGGAAATAGAAAGGTTCGAAAACCGACATACTTGTCCTAGCGACTGGATCTAATCCCAGATTCGACGTGACGAAATGATCATCTTGCTGTTTCTTTTTTTTGTGAAAAGCATTTGTATTTTCGAAGAAAGAGCTATAGACGAAAGTGGAGAAGTTCCGGACACAAAGGCACCGGGGGCGATATGGACATGTTAGATCAACTGCAGAAGCTATTGTTCTTTTCCGCGCATAAGAAGAGGAAGATGACGCGCAGATCACATCCTTGATTTGCTATCTTGCGGATATACCACTCAGCTCCGATAACGTCAAACTTTTACTAAACGGGGCTACCTAGCTCATGATTTTATTTTAAGAAAGGCGAATTAAAGAACAATAGCGCTCAGAAGATAGCGTACTTCTTTTTAATGAGGATGTGGACCATCTGCAGCATTAATAAAGAGGACAAACAAGGAAGTGATCTATTCTTCATTCAGTATGGGGTGGTATAGAGATACATTGTTTACACATGTCGGACTACTATCTTGTCTCGAGCGCGGAGGTACCGAGTATAATTAATTTCTGGTGATAGTCACCAATTAGCCAAAATCAAGAAAGCTTTATCCAGCACGTAACTTGGAATATTCGAGGTATCTCGGTACAACTTGCGAAGGGCATCATCGTCCGAGCCTGTATGCTGCATTTGTAAAACCAAAGTTTGTCCCATTGTGTAGAGCGAAAAGTCGACTAGTAGAAGCAAAAAAATGAGCGTGATAGTAGAGGGACGATGTGACCACGGCAGCATTTGTGCTTTTGTATTTTTGAAGGGATCTATCATGTATCGCTGGTATACAATCGCGATAATAACACGTTTATCAAGTCTAAGTGTCTCCAACGATATCTTGCGCACCGTATTGTTTCATCAATTTATATTATCTAAAAGATAAGTAACTAAGAATTATGTTCTTTTTAATTACTTTCTTATAACCACTTAGCTACTGAGACCATCTAGAACTAACTCTCTCTTAGTACACAGCATGGTCCTGATTCTAGTTCTTAGCTAACCTGCTCTATAAGTAACCTACAATCAGAAAATATCCCTTCCAGATTGCTGTTTCACAATTCTAGGATCACTAAGAATCAGGCGCTCTTGAGTGTATCCTTAAGCATCACGGATATTTATTGATAGTTTACCTTTTCTTCGATATGGGTTCCGTATGAGCTACATGTCTTTAGTTCTCTAGGAGAGTATTTAAGAATTGTTCACATTCTGTCGAAAGCGAGGTCTGATAATAATAGTAGTAAGTTTTTGGCTTTGAAGAGAATAGGTGCCTATATAAAGGCTATATTAGGTACTCAGCTAAGAGGATATCTCTCTAAGAGAAAAAGTAAAATGAGTAAGACGATCAGTATGAAGTTCGAGGGAAGACTACGGACATTCCAGCGCAGGGGGGTGGAAGTCTTCGCTAGTATATAAGGGAACGCTTCGAAGCTGTGCTAAACTACTTACCGCCGAAGTCAGAACAACACCTTTTGACATACTTTAGCGAACGTAGACTTATACCACTGCCACTGTCTTGAGCGTTGCTTTCCTTAGAGTCGTTAAATATGAAGTGAGACGCCAATTGAGTTTTTTAATAAAAAGATTAAAAAAAATTTGAATTGTGGAAAGTTTTGTTAAATGTTTCTATCTGAAGTGAGATCATTGGAAAGGGGTTCAATGTAGGAAAACCGAGCATAAACAGAAGTTTAAGGAACATCATATGCTTGTAGTTTTAGTGTGATGTGTTATCGAGAAAGAGTAAACAAGTTTATCAAAAAGGCTACAAGCATAGAATATTTATCTGGAAAGTATTTTTCTTCATGGAAACTTCCAATCAGCAAACAAATAACAGGCTGTAGCGGGACCTTAGACCCGCAATTTTATGTTTAAAGAGAAATTAAGAAATTAGTCTCAAGTAATTATTAGTGGGCTTGCATAAGGAATAGCAAGGCCCACTATACTACTTTTGACTAATTTCTTATTTCTATTTCTTTCTAATCGATAAATGTTAAATCGAAAGCGTTACGATAGAATGAATTTAAATTTCCATGCTATTACACATTAGACGTTTTTCGTTTTGTCATTTGTGCTTAATACGCTCAATAAGAAATGCTCCCCCAGTTTTTATCCAATCGAATAGTTCTTATATATTTAAACGAAGCCTCTGCGAGGTTGCGTTCTCTATTAGTGTACTTAGTGTGTTTAGATAATTGAGAATCACAACTCATGTTTGTTCGATGATCGCATTAGAGTGGCTATGTCAAAATAACGCAATAAATATAAGAGATCGGAATAACCTGTCATAGGATATTTATGAAAAACCAGGAGAGTGAGCAAGTGGTGATGGAGACTAGTCAAGTTATGAAATGAAATATGTGAAACGTCGATTTTTCTTGTATAAATATGTATATTACTACTCATTTTCCAATTTTTCTATACGATGACCTTAACTCCACTCCTGTCACTCATACATCTTTGTAACTAGCTTTTCGTGCAAATAGAGAAGAAATCAAATTAGAATCAATAGACACTAAATGCACATGAGGAGGGATAGCGATCCCTACGAACAAGGCTCATACGGAATTCCTTACGTCACCACCATACACCAAGAGCATTAGTACCTCTGCTGTAAGCACATTTCTGAACAGCCCTTATCCTTGTCGCTAAGTAGGCAAAATGAACCGCATAGAGCAGACATGTCTTACGTATTGTGGCGTTATGCGCAACTCGCAAAAGAACATCCCGGGCCTAACTTGCGTCCAGAGTCCTAGCTAAAAGAATGTAGAAAAAATAATAGGCCTATTAGTCAACCACCACAGAATAATGCAACAGACGAACGCCCATAGATAATTAGATACACTCCATAAGTTGTCGAGAAGGTCATAAGCTACTCCACGAGTATTTTAGACCTTTTTGCGTATATATGAGCGTCTTACAACAATAATAGGCGGTCATAGTAGAGATAACGTAGTCTAGATAAATAACTTCAGTTTTATATTTAACCTATAGTAGCCTCACTCAAACAACTAGGATATAGAAATGGAAATATAGAATATATACAACATAGTACGACAACTGTGTCCCAGTCATGACATAACCACTACATATCGGATCATACGGCACATTTATTAAGAGGTCACCCGCATATCAGCCACATCGCGGCTATGACTCCCTCGGTAAGAATGTGACGCTGTATGCGATCTTTGTTTAGTACAAAGAGATTTTGGATATAAAGAAATTAGTATAAGAAAATGACTTTCAAACATATAAGAGATTGATACTATGGAGGAAATGAAAAAAACTATTTATAATTAGAGTAATGATACATAATCAAAAAAACCTTGAAATAATATCAGATAAAAGATCTATAATTCAATCAGAAAACTCTAAACCAATACTGTGCACTTCATATATGGAAATATAAATATAAAATGTATAACAATTGACTACAAAAAACTCATAAAATTGCTATTGTATCGATCTCAGTTGATAGAATTGTAAACTCACACAAAATATTTACACATATAAATTCGTAACTATTAGCTAGCTTCGAAAACATCATCTTAGCATCCTCTGCATTTATTCTACCTCCTCTTAGCACGACAACCGATATTGAACCTTAGAATAAGTACCAAAAAATCAGCGCCTCTACAGCTTGTCTTCCGATGAATACCATCATCTCAAAAGCTAAGGATAATGAGCTAATTTAATTAAGTAACTATCATATTAATAATAGATAAAATAAATATATTAATGAAATATAGAATAAATAATAAATAAATAAATAAAATAGTAAATATTAAATAAATAGCGACAGTAAATAGAAATAGCAGACTGTCGAGATACATTTATATACTAATAAAATTTAATAATATACCATATAATAAATAAATCTATAGCAACTATTAACAATACATTACCTGATAACTCAATAGCTAAGTCTCTACTTTTTGCACTATTTATTAATAATATGTTACAGTGGTAAAACCATTGTGTATAGCAGTTGAGAGACTCTTCAGGCAGGCATTCATATCGAGATACTCAGTTTATAATCGAATTGCCTCCAAATCCAATTTAACAGACTCATAACATTATGCATTAAACATATGACTCTGTCCAGAATAATATCATAAAATCTCTTCTCCAATTCAATAATATTCATAGCTAATATTTCTGAGCCTCGAAGAAATTTATATACGTCATTATAAGTAGGGTATTAAAACACACGCTCTATAATTACCAAAATAGCATTAATTAAGTTAATTAATGTGAAAAATCAATATCTAACCAAGTAATACATAAATCACTAGATTTACATAATTATATAATTAACCTATCAGTTTGTCGAAGTTAAGCAATATGTTATATCCCAACCGAGAGATATACTTGTCTAAGAAAACTTGCCTTGAGTCTCATCATTAAGAGTATTATATTCAAATATACCGAGAGGATAAGTTAATATTATACAATATGCTGGGCTCAAAAAATATGATTGATAAGTAATAATAAAACAAGACTATACTCAGCTCTCAGAATAAAATTTAAGTATTCTCAAATCTAATCAATACCTACCTATTAATTATAAATTCAATACTATGCAAAAGTATCTAACCATTTTTGTAAAACTCTTTTCATTAAGTAGGCGGAAGAATAGAGAAATAGGGAGGGAGAAGTGTCGGGAGAAGAGAAATAGGGAGGGAAAAGTGTCGGTGTCCTATAAAAAATTAACTTTTCTTTTGGTACTCAACCTAAACTTTCTCAAATATATTTATATATATATATTTATATTATAATTATATTCCTATATACTATATACTATTATAATATATATCTTAATATTATATATATACATTATAAGATATATATTCAAACATACCTCATAACCTAGCTAGTATATTAAAATCAAACATCCGCATTCCTATATAACGTAGAGCCAAAAAAACTGTACATGCTGCATTCTAATAAAATAAATTATATATTAATATTATTAATATATATATATTATATTAAATTAATAGATATATAATATTATATACATTATAGATTAGAAGTGATTATATTATATTATATATATTTTAATAAATAAGTATATACGAGATAAGTATTTGTTAACAGATATATCTTTTTAGATAGTTGATATTAATAATATATGTAATTTTTAACTTATTGTTAATAAACTAGTGTAAGTAAATCTTAATGTAACGATGACAGTATCACGTATAATCGCGAGCTTACACTTTGTCATATTATGGAAACGTCATGTGTGAGGATGTGCGGCGTTAATGTTGTAATCTAGAAATAATGTATCTTGTTTATATATTATTAATTATATTATATATATATATAATATATATATATATAATATTATATATATAATATTATATAATATATATTTATTTATATATATTAGTAATATATATAGTATATATATTATAATTAATATTATATATATATATTATATTATATATAATACTAATATAATATTATTATATTAATATCTAATATAAGTATTATATTATATATTATATAATATTATATATTACGATACTATATATATATATTGAAGTGGTTTAAAATAAAGTTAACTTTCCCCATTATTAAAATAATTCACACTATAATATATAGTTAAATATTTATAAAGCGATCAAAGTTTCATAATTCAGCTAAAGTATTATTCATCATTAGAAGAATAATATATATATTAACAATCTAATTACTCAATTATAGATATAAATGACGCCTGACGAGATATATTATCCTAAGAATTTAGACATTGATAATATCTCAGTGTCCCTGATACGGTAGTATACGTATTATTAACTTTCAGTTGTTACCTGGCTCTGCTATATACGATATATATATAGTGTTAGAAGCATATGCTCGGTTTATATTAGGTTATTATTATATTTATTGGGATGAGATATATTATAATAACGTATGAAATGACAATATTATAAGAATTTAAGAGTAAGTATGTGTTTTATGTGAATGTATAATTGTTTATTTGCATTGTGTTTGTTAGTTAAGTGGTTTGTTTGTTTTATTGATTATAAAAGTTGATGATATTTGCATCTCTGTTATCATGTTAATATTATATATTATATGGTACAGAAGTGAATCGATCAGACACGTAGTATCATTGTGAGCTTACAATGTCACAGTATTCCACTTTTTTTGAGGCTTGTTCTTGATCCATTTACTCTCCTAATTCTTAGATTTTTCTGTGTCCGATGCTGTGCGTTAAGAGACCTTACCCCCAATTTGGTGGAAAAGAGTCAATGTAACGAAAACACACTTATGACATTGATGTTATCGTATCTTTAGTTACCCAGGTGGAATCTTACATTCGTCTTCAAGCTTTGGATAACTTGAATTACAGCGTGTCTCTGAAATAATATATATATAATACTACTAATTCTGTCCCACATCTTTCACGTATAAGGGTTCCGCATAATATGACAGCACCAGTGACTATTATAGATGAATTCTGAACTATCTCCTCTGTCATGAACGAACGCATCTTCTTGGCTGGTCAAAACATATATAGCTGAAATGAGACAAAAATATAAAATGCAAGTCAAAAATAATCTCTCCAACCTCAATTGGTCAAAGGCAAAAACATTCCTTAGTCTCAGAGAAAACCGCTTATCCATTACAAGAATGATTAAGGCAAAAACATTCCTTAGTCTCAGAGAAAACCGCTTATCCATTACAAGAATGATTTATGTTAATTACTATTTTCACTGCCAAAGCAACTGTTACCAACTGCCAAGGCAATGTACTTCCTAAAATTTCGAACAAATATCGCATTCTCATCGCCACAGCAACTGTTTCCAACTGCCACAGCAATGTACATATTCTTATTTTTCTTATAAAATGTAAACTATTTAATAATATACACAAAAATGTTTCCTGTTCACTACCTAAAACATACTCGTCTTTCAACCAAACTATCCACGATGTAACTTCCGTTTCTTTTTCTTTCCTCTTTTTCTAGATGTTATGGCCGGGTTTACCCAAGCTCCTTTTTTGTTCTTCCCTGTTGTAACCCTTTTCTCTAAATCCCTACTATTTTCAATTCTTTCAGTTTCCTTTATTTGTACGTTGTTAATTTCTTTGTTTATTTCTTTGTTTATTTCTATCTTCTCAAATACTGGTAGTGTTGCTTCTGCAACTTCATAACTTTGTTCACTCGAGCAACTTGTTTCTTTCATATTTTCCTCGAGAACGCTGCAGTCGCTCTCAAGGATCCGACCTGTTTCCCGAGCCTCAAGCTCTTGTAATCTAAGAATTAATTGCAATACATTATTCTGAAACTCTTTACACTCTTTCATAAGATGGCTCTCTCCGCAATATAAACAAAATACTTTAGTTCTCTGTTCTTTCACACTGTTAATTTCTTCTTGCTTCATCTCAATGACTTTTTCTCGCCTGTCTTCTTTCATTTTTACTACACAATATGCTATCTTGTGACCTTGATTTCCACACCAGAAACAACTGTTCCATTTCCTGAAACAATGTGTTTCCATATGGCCTATCCTTCTACAGAATGTGCATTCCATTCTTCTTGTGTTTCGTGATTGGTCATTTCTTTCTTTGTTTCTCTGTTTACAATCTCTGATTTGGTGGCTTTTTTCACCACAAGCAAAACAACAACCATTCTTCCTATAGCAATCTTTTTCCACATGTCCTCTTTTATTACAAAATTCACAATTTATTTCTTCTTGTCTATTCCGATTTTCTGGTAAAACGTTCCGGTCTTCCATTTTAACTTACGATATTATACACTATGTCAATTATCTAAACTCTATTCCTTTCAAAATCTATATTTCTTTCTCAAAAGGCTTAAAGGCCCTAACACACCCTCCCACCAAAGAATCTATTATGGGAAGAAAGCGGGAAAACAAACATCAAAAGCACAACTTAAACCCAGTACGGCATGGTTCCGGCATCAGAAAAATCTTGTTGTAGTGCAGATATGACTACCCGCACTACCAAAAATTTCTAACTTATAAAATCGTATAGTGGTCAAATAAACTAAAACCTTACAGAGCGTTGTGTCTAATTCTAAATAAAAAACTATTGTGTTCCTTTCCCTATCCTCAGTAGTTAGATGTGTTGGTAGTTAAATGTATTCGTAGAATTCTTTTTCTTTCAGGTATAAGGAACTTCGAGAATCTTTCAGATGCTATACTTCAGCACTCTAATATGAATCAACTCAAAAATTATAAGAGGTTTCTATCGTTAAAAACGTGTAACTAGTCAAAATGAAATCTCAAAAATATTTCCTATATCAATTGTGACTATATAAATCCTATTTAATAAACTGTCCACAAATCTTTATCTTGTTTCCAAACTGGTTACCCTTTACTTGCAATGTAAAGGCAATAAATCAAGACCAACTTGTAATTTATTCAAAGTCAACTGTGACTATCATTAAACCGATATAAAGTTCAATTTATCAAACTAGTGTTATCAAACTTCAAAGTATTTAAACCTTCAATTCACCTTGAAGTTGTTGTGAATTAATCAAAATATCTCACTATAAATAATGCACAATCAGAAATATGCATTAATCGTAAACACTCAATTAAAGAACTAAATCCTGTTAAGTCAGAAAGCAATTTCGAATTTTCATCCAATCAAGTTAAAATACAACTGTAATATCAAACTGGAATAACCTTGAAAGGATCGAGTACTAAAATTAAATTATACCAACGAGAGTCGAAAAACTATCAATAATTTAAATCAAAAGACCAGCTAAGTAAAGTCAAAGCTAATCTACAAAACTAAAGTCAACTAAATGTAAATCGTTAAAATCGAAAACCAATTTCCAAAAGTTAAAGTCGAAAACAAATCTGAAAAATCAAAGTCGAAATCTAAAT
This sequence comes from Trachelipus rathkii, assembly GCA_015478945.1. Taxonomy (NCBI): domain Eukaryota; kingdom Metazoa; phylum Arthropoda; class Malacostraca; order Isopoda; family Trachelipodidae; genus Trachelipus; species Trachelipus rathkii. The sequence goes on from JABUQX010084565.1 coordinate 19,672, forward strand.
TCCAAAAGTTAAAGTCGAAAAATAAATCTGAAAAGTCAAAGTCGAAATCTAAATTCCAAAAGTTAAAGTCGAAAACAAATCTGAAAAGTCAAAGTCGAAATCTAAATTCCAAAAGTTAAAATCTAAAACCAAAAGTCAGCTCAAACAGTCGAAGCTGAAAACTAAATTAAATAATTACCATCAAAGGCTAAGTTTAGATAATCAAAGGTCACACTCAAAGTCGAGTATCATAGGTAAAGTCAAATGTCAACTTCAAAGTCGAATTTCAATTTCAGAAAAGTCGAGTACTAACTTCAAAGTCGAACTCCAAGTTAAATCAGTTAAAGTCCGATTAAATTTAATTCTAAGTTCAACTAATTCTATGTTTAACAAAACTAAGTCCTATTGTTTTCTTTCAAAGTCAAATCAATGTAATATAAACTACGCACTAAAATCTCCAAGTACTATTCCGTTTCTTAACTGTCAAAAGTTACTGTAAGTTAAATTTTATTACAAAGTCACAATTTCTCAATCGTCATCAATTAATTGAAAATTTATTCAAGTCCTAAATCAGATCAAGTCTTAAGTAATTCTGTCAAGTCCAAGGACTGCTATATTTATTTCAACAGAATTAAATATCTTCTTTCACGATATTATAATTTTAACTATTAAGTATATTAATCTATCAAAGTATTTTAATTACCAAAGATGATATATCTTAATCACCTTAACTATGCAAACAATTCAGACAGTTGATGCTTTAAGTCACTGTCACTTTCAAAATGGCGGCTGAATTTAAAGATGGCGGCTGAAATTAAAGATGGCGGCTGCCGGCTTTTCTAATCAAAATGGCCGCTTCCTCATCAACAACCATGAATTTCTTTATTAACAATAATTGACTAAAATTTCTCAAATAAAATGAAACTCAATTAAAACAAGGACCTATCAGAACAAAAGCTTTACTTTTTTCAACTTTTAATCAAATTCTTTAAATATAAAATATAACTTTAGACTCTTTTAATAACTTTCTGTACAATATAAAACTGAAACCGATTAAATCAAAAATGCATTAATACTTCATTCACAATAAATCTGCGTGCTCCAACAATAATATGTTTAGACAATAACTGCCAATGCACAGTGTGCATTCTTTAATTTACTACGGTTAAATAATCTTGTTTATTGACGCTGACTGCCACTGCAAAAGCTGGAATCAAAGCCAACTGCCAACGCAATACTAACTAAATAATGTTATTTTTATTTAATATAAAAACTCATATTACCTTTTAAATCCTTTTAAATACTGGTAGCTTCAAAATATACAACGTCTCAAAATGATATGTCATTCAGAGTTGATAAAATAAATGTACAAAGTTAAACTATTTACAAAAATGATTCTAACACTTTCCAATAAATAAATAATTTACGAGGAATGATTCAAAATATGCAAAGTTTTAACAATTAAACAACGTATAGTAATTTCGAAATAATGAACAGTTTAACAGGTTTGTTACAGAGCACGACAAAAATCACTGTTATCGGTATGAGATCCAGACGATAAGTCAAATGGTTTTAAACAAAAACTGTGATGAAACATAAACAAAGCTAACAAAATATCAAATCACGCAGAGCTAATCTTATCGGAATGAGTCCAGAATGTCAAGTGAAGTGCTTTCCGTGTTACGTCCGCCATGTTGGTTGTCATTCGTGACGTCATCAGTAGTGTTTCCACTTTCCTGCATTTTTATCTTCAAGATCCTGCTTTCGTAATTTCTGTATTTCAAAACTGTTTTAAAGAATAATAACAAGATTATTTCCTTCGTAATTACATTGTTTAGCTATTTTCCTTATTTTTTTTTAAAATCATCTTTAAAATCTTTTTTTCTAATCTTTATTTACATAAATTTTCTCTTTTTATTAAAACCTAAATTCTATATTCATAATTACACACGTATACACACACAAACGCTCACATTCATACATACATACAGACAACCTATTTATACATAAATACATTCATATATATATATATATATATATATATATATATATATATATATATATATATATATATATATATATATATATATATATATATACCTTTGACAGCCAATATATATAACTTTTCCTACCTATATTTATTTTTATTTTTATTATTTATTATTTACAAAAACCACACACATAACATACTTAGCCTATTTACAACACAATTTTTTAACTTATTTCCAATTTCACACTTAAGCAAATCTGAACTTTCTTAATATTTTTTACAGTTACTTATTTTTTTAGCAAATCTGAAGACTATTATTTATATCTACAACAAATCTGAATTTTCTTACTATATTTACAATTTTAATAATTCATAAATGACCAACCTTAATTTTCCTTTGCTAAGTTGTAACTTTTTACCTTTTTGGAGGTGGCTCTACCATGGGCCCTACAATACCGGAACAAGTGACAACGGGGATGAAAATCTGTCAGGCTGAGTCTGTCCCAGACCATAGGTTGGGATTGATGAAGGAGAAAATCCATGGAACTCAGTTTGCTCTGAGCTTGAAGAAAAATTCAACTCCAATGGACTTCCCTCTTGTAAGGTTTCCCGAATGTCCCTATAGCTTGTTAGGTCACTGGTAATCGGGGGAGTTGGCCTATCCCGAAAATACACAGGTTCAGTAAGAACGGATTCCTGGTCCACCAGTACCCTCGCGGAAGTAGGGGGTGCATGGAGTTCTACTTCTATCGTTTCCTTCACGAATCCATCGGGTGATCTGGATGAAGGAGGGCAAATGACCGAAGGATACTGGAACTTTAAGGGATAATCGTGTGGATACAAATCATGAAAGTCCAAGGTAGGTGTTGGGAGTGCATCCTCCATTGGATCCAAAGTGTTATCACTACTGTCTGAAGAAGAGATATACTCTATGAACGAATCAGACTTCTCATCAGGAGGGAGAACAAACCTAACCCTATGGGGTACATGAACTGGGGTTAGACATGGGGCTATATCAGTAGAAGGACAGCTTTCCTCTACTTGTTGGATATCCCATACGTTTACTTGTTGGGTTACTTCCATGATTTTTGGGGAAAAATCGGGAAACGAATTATATTCATCAAGGGAAATCGGGTTAAACTGCATAAAGCCTTCGAAATTGGCATCCTCTTCTCCTATGGAATCCAAGGTGTCATCAAACAGAGAGGTGTCAGAAACAAAGCCGGAAAACCCAGATGAGGATTCGCTGTCTTCTGATGACTCGTCCTCAGATTTTTCTGAATTATCTATTACTTCAACAGCCTCGTCTTCTTCATCGATATCAAAAAAGGCTTTACGAGTTTCCCTATTACGAGAGAGATATTTACGTAGGTACTCTGGCACATCTATCCATCCTCGTAGATGGGAGAAATGGACTTTGTGGAGCTTACCTAATGGATCAGCAAAACGGCGGATCACATATGTCACTTTATTTGGATTGACATCCATAACTAAGAAAGGTCCTTCCCATTTGCTATGGAACTTCAGGGCAGCGCTTGGACCAGTACGGACGACTTTTCGGGCCACCTTCTGTCCTGGTTTGAAAGGCTTAAAATTAGCGCTACCTTCTTTCCAGTACTGGGAAAAGGTGTGAGCTGGAGAATGCGCTTTTTGGAGCAAGAAGTCCGAGGGGGACATATTTAAGGCACTATGACAAGTGTTGTTATAAATTAACACAGAGGACGGAAGTTCCTCGTCCCAGTTGGTGGGTTGTTCTAACACCAAACACTTGAGGATTTGTATTAAGCTTCGGTTGAACCTCTCACAAATGCCGTTACTTGCGGGATGAAGAGGTGAAATCCGAATATGCTTAATGTTATGGCGTTGTAATGCCTGCTGAAATACATGAGACGTAAACTCCGTTCCATTATCCGTAAGGATACGATTTGGGATTTTGGGAAGGAACGAGAGGATATGATGCTCTAATTTCCGAGAAACTGTGTAGCTAGTTTTATCGGAAATAGGGACGACGGACACCCACTTGGAGTAGTGGTCTATGAATACCAGGCAGTATTTATTTCCCTTTAGAGTTTTGGGAAACTGCAGCAGATCCATAGCACAGAGATCAAACGGAACTGGCAAGGATTTTTAACATAGGAGGAGTGACGTTTGCAGAAAAAAATTCTTTTGAGGCGTTTTGCGGGCAAACGAAAGCTGGACAACATTGGACAATGTTCCCATTATATCCATTCCTTTCTTCACCACTACTTTGGTCATCTCCATCGGATGCCAAACTGTTATAGATTAGCTGCAGGGAGCCATCTTGTTTTCTTCCTATATGGCACAAGAGAGAGTGCAGCGTTCCAAGACAAGTTGCATGAGGGAAGTTCTAGGGAGAATAAGGAAATCATGTTACTAGTCCGTGCATCTGTTCTTAAGTTTTTTGTTTGAGATATAAAGACATCATTTTCTTATGACCTTTGTTTGTGTCTTATGGTACAGATTATTTGAAGAGGTTACCTGTTGCCAGTTAACTTGGGATTTCTGGAAAACCTTCCAATAGGAATTTAACAGTACGATCAGAATCACGTTGATCTTTTTTAAAGATATCGATTATTGTCGTTCGATTATTGGTAGCCCATAACGCTTATCTTGCTCATAGAGATGTCTTGGTCATTGAACGTGGTGGTATCAGACTTTCACGTTTGATGCCATCAGCTACAACTATCACCTGATTTCCATGAATAAATGAGCTGTAGGTGAGATAAATCAGGCAACAAATGATTATCTCTAAGGGCTGGAGTTCCCAATATTAATGGATGGTCTGCCATATATTGTTGGGGAACGATGAAAAATTCTGATAGATGGGTACTAAACCCATATGGAAATTTCAGCTGTAATTTCACATAATGGGAGATTGGGATACGTTCCTTCTTTGCGAAGCCACTTATCGCACCCACGCCCACTTTTAAGGATGGAAAGATTTCTTTATGATCACCCAACGATGAAACTACCTCTGAACTTATTAGGTTAATACCTGCCCCGCTGTCTACAAGACAGTTGATTCCAGGAGGAGGAGGTAAATCATCTAAGGTCACGGACACTACTAGGGGATCAATATCCGCCTGACAAAGGGCTATATGTATGACCATTCCTTCGTCCAGGTCCATCAGATCAGACACAGGAGAATCAGCAAACCTTTTTTCGGGGTTTACGACCAGGGAGTTTCGTCAGGAAGTTTCCTATTTTTCTCTTTTCCGATCATGATGGTAATCGTTAAAGAGGAGAGTTAGATCTTCAATCCATGTGGTCATATCCTGGAGAGTCCCGTCCATCCCTCCCGATGTCTCTCCCACCGATAGTTGACTCAATCCGGGAGAGACCAATCGGTTTTAAAGGCGTGAACATCTTCAATCCGGTCCCTTACAATGCCCTCTAAATGCTTATGAACAAGGCATCACAAGGATCCAGAATTCGCCCGGATCCCTTTGTTGCTTTCCCTTCATTAGGGGACCGCGACTTTCTCTTCTTGTGGGGTTCGTCTTAGGGAAACTTTCTGGACAGGAATGAGGTTCCACGGGCATTATTATTTGCTGGAGAAGCAGATCTATTTCGACTTTGCCTAGGAGGTGTCCTATGAGTGCACTTCATACCAGAGTGCGGACCACCACAGAACGGGCAGGTGAAAACTCTGGGAAGTGGAGGCGATGACTGTGGAGAACGGCGGGACCTACATTCATCTCGATCGTGCCCTTTCTTCTTACAGTAGCTACAAATTCCCAAGAATTTGTAGCAATCACTCATACTGTGACCTTTCTTTTCACAAAAATCACAAACGATGACTTTTCTGTCATCTCGGGTGTTATTGTGAGAAGAGGTGTTAGCTTTATGGTCACGGCGATCATCACGGGGACGAGTACCACCGGATGGTTTCACTTGGGACTCACGATTTGGACGACGCAGTGACGAACGAGATGATGAACGACGAGTCGGTTTTGGAGGCGGTGATAAACTTTTCCTATCCTGAACTGTTTCTATCCAGTTAGGATACAGAGTGTTAATCTGTATCACCGACTCGGTTGATTCGTTCAACTCATCTCTGTGGTGTTTACTATGACCATTTTTCTTTGAATATCTTTTTTCATCTGAATGGTTCAATAAATTATGAGAGATGGAATTGGGATAGTGATCGTTGTCACTTTCTAAAGAGTCAGCAAAACTCACGATCTTTTCCCATGAGACTCTGGTGTTTGTCTCATTTTCCATTATCTTAATATATTCACGGACGCTTCGTTCGATATCCGGCGGAAGACTACATAAAAATGCAGTCCTAAGGGACTCATGTTTCCGCATATCGATTCCGTTATATGCGCGTCGCGCTAAGCGTTCCAAACGAAGAGCGTACATTCGGATGGATTCCTTAGGGTCTCGACGAGCCGAGTGATAGGCGTGCAAACGGTACTCGTTTCGACGTTTCTCTTCATTGTAGAACCATGCTATAAGTGTGTCACGGACGGAGAAATAGTCACGATCATCTTTGGAGATCAACTTATACAGCTGGCGGAAACGACCTTCCAGCTGCCTACCAAGCAATCTGAGCCATTGATGATGTGCATTGGGGTAGTGAAGCTGACAATACGCCTCGAAATCTTCCAAATAGACAAGAAGATCTTGTTCAGCTTCATAATTGTATCGACCAGGATCGACAACCTTCACTTTTTGCGAATTTTTTAGTAGCTGGACTAGGAGTGAGATGGCATCTTCCAACAAATCTATGCGTTTCTTAATTTGGGGACCTGAGTACATTTCAGGTTCAGGAGACTCAGGTCTTCTTACTAAACGTTGGGATCTCCTTTGAGGCTGTGATGGATATTGAAGGTCGTATGATCCATAACTATTCCGGTCGACATGGTCAAAGGGGGAATAAGAGTAGGATTGGTGTTGTTCCCTTAGGGGTGGCTCTATTCTACTCACGGGGTTATATTCCCGTTGATCCCTATCTAACCCTAACAAGTCAGTAGTGTGAGATGTGTAATGGGATCTAGAAGGTTGAGTATATCTAATATTAGAGTCATCATGACTGTGGGAACTTAAAGGTCTTTGAATTAATTTACTTCCCCTTTTTGGGGATGAGTTTCTAGGGATTTCATTTTTAATATCAAATCTTACATTATGATCACCCGGATTATGATGAGATCGAGGGGCATACTGGGAAGCATCCTTCTCATAGAGGGACAAATTTGTTAAGGAAGGATCGCGAAGGTCGAACTTCTTGGCCTTCAACGAGGGGTTATTTACAAGGAGACGGTGATCATAATTTTTATGAGCTATGGCTTCAGCTTTTTCTTTTTGCAAAGCCAAAGATTCATGTAGCTTTTCCAGATATGGAATAGGCAATAAGCCATCATCAACGTCAGAGTTTGAATCAGACTGGCTATATTCATCCTGTATTTCCCACTGAGGATTATGCCTATGGTGAGTGGTGGTTGAACCATTTCTTTTTTTCAGTATGGGAGGTTCATCCAACCGCAAAAGATTTTCTACAACAGGGGGTTTCTCAGATTTATGAGGTCGACCCCACTGTGGTGTGGTATCTAAATCATCCTCATTTGGTGGAATATTGCTTCCATGAGGATTTAAGGGGCTTGTCAAACCATGTGGCCTTTCAGGGGTATGTGGATTTTCCACATCTTGTGAGTTATCCCTTCTATAAGGGCTTAACAAATTTTGTGAGCGTGAGGTTTGTGATTTCTCATCACCCTCCTGTTTGTTAGAGTTTTCATAAGTATGATTTTTAATTTTATTACGAACACCACCCACACCCATCCCACCGGAATCCCCAATATCCTGACTAGCAGGAACTTTAGCATTGGACATTGTA
>JABUQX010084566.1:0-17500 GCA_015478945.1 Trachelipus rathkii
AAAAATTGTATTACAATAAAACATTGGTAATAAATTATTTCCCTATCTATTTTATTTACTATCAAATTCTGGCGAATACGTACTGCTAACATAGAATCATACAGAAAGTGTTCGGCGACAAAAAATCAAATACAATAAAGCTCAAGGACAGTGACGTAGTGGCAACATGGAGACTAGTAAAACAATACAAAAGTACACAGACGTTACAAAACCTTATTCAGCGGAGTATTTAAATATACAACTATTCGACATAACATGAATTGCGGTTAACAATCTAAAACAAAGTTACAAGAACTTTGAAGCAACATACACACTAATGAACAATTACTATAAAAGTAACTATATCTACTTTGACATTTCTAGAACAAGAGAACGATAAAACATAATATCTCTTCACTTTTTCAAGAATATTAAACCTTACTTTCACTTTGGGGGAAGTCTTTTGAATAACAATTATTTTTATTATATATCCCGCTATCGCCTATAAGTGTATCTTAATAACAGCAAATAAAGAAACAACAAAAAACGATAATGACTAAATATTACAAGTGCCACTCCCAAATCAAATCTAACAAAATACTTTGTAAACCATCTATGAAACGTTCTTAAAATAACTAGATCCACAACGATCGACTATACAACGAGCTAAGCACTGTTAGACCCTTAACCTTGACTTGTTGGGAAAAACTTTACAGGAACTAGTACTAAAGTACTTTTTGTAGACACTTATCAAGTATACGTTATATTATTATTAGATCAAACCAACACACACATATCTTAGATTCATAATCTCATTTTTTTATAAAACTTTAAAGCTGAAACATAATAATAAATTCAATAAATTCACACAATCATAATAAGAACTAAATAAGAAAATATTAAATAATAATAATGAATAAATAATAATAATTACAAATCAAAAAGATTTGACTATACCAACATTAATTCCTAAAAAAAAATTAAATTTCAGTTTGATTATCCATAAACTATAAAAATTAAAAAAATAAATAATAAAAAATAATAGTATCATTTGAATAAATATAAAATACTGGTAAATTGAGATCACCAGCTGTTATATTCCACCCGTTCCAGAGTTAACCTTCCAAGCCTGGCAAGGAACAAGCCTCCAGCTGCTCACTGATTATTACGTCGAGATTTAAAGCACGTATACATCAGATCTTACACCATTGTCTGAAGACGAGGTTTGGAAACTTCTGATTCTCCTTCAGCTAATCTGACAACCCCGACATCAAATTTTTTGTTTAATGACCGAAAGGTCGTGGGAGAACTTGGAAAGTCTACTACAAAATTTGAAAAATAAAGAAAATATAAAGAGATAGTACTTTATAAATTGATCTGAAATTGTTATTCGATCTAATGATTCAGGTCACATATATCGAGTACCATTACGGTTAAACATAGTACAAAAATAAGTTCTTTATATACTACCCATCGAATATATGCTAACGCTAACATTAGTTTAATTGGTACATCACATTAATAAAAAGCTTTAACACTAAAATACCTCCTTGGGAATAACATTACGCTTTTGCACGCTTATTTTAGCCATTTTGTTTTGTTTAAAACATCAACCGAATAAGATCTACAATGCAGCAATTGTATCTGAGGAGGCCACAAATCATATTTACGACAGCACACTGTTTAGTCCAAAAAAAAATATCACGGAATTAAACTACTAAAACCAGATCCTATATATAAAGAGCGCTGACCAAAGTATTTCCGGTATTTTCTGAAAATAAAAATGTACACTTTATGTTCACAACTACGTAATGTTAACTTAAGAAATATTGTTATTTAGTTTTATTAGTATTTTAAATAGCAATCAAGACATCGAAAACAAAATCATATAATATATTATCATAAACAAATGCTATATATGCACGTTACCGTATTCCAGTCATCATAATATCCTCATTAACATATTCGATTAAAGTAAGATTTCTAATATTCGAACATCCTTTCAACACTATTCTGATTGTTTACGTGGTCCCACGAGTTAGATCCGAGTTTCAGCATGTATGGATCTGACTGAAAAGACATAGAACATAATAGACCACTAAGAAAATTGTAGGTTACATATTTATATTTGTAAATCTAAATCACCGAATATTATGCTCTAAACATAAAATCGTTTTTCGCGTCACATTTAACATAAACCTATAATAGACTACATGGTAAAGGCCCTATGTCCCTCGAGATAGAGATGTCTGTTTGTAAAGAAATACATAATAGTAATGGATGATCGAGACGGTACTGAAACCTTTTCAGAATTTTTGTGACAAAAACGAGTATAACAACATTTGAAAACCTATCAGTGGCCTCCGAGGAAAGTTAGAATTACAGTTAGTTAACGCGCTAATAAAGCAGTTAACATTAACAAAGTTCCAAGCCTAGGCACTTAACAGCTCAGATGTAGTTAAAGTAACATTACCTAAGTAGTATTGCGTACAACAAACGTAACTATAAATTCAATCGGAAACATAGTAAGATTTTTCCAAAGCATGATCTCTTAACTGCGATAAACTATTTATCAACGATCCTCGTCAGATATCTGTAATTGATCAGATATGATGTCCACTTACTATATTTAATTTCAAAGAAAAATTATCAGAGGAAATATAAACATCACGGTCTTCTATCATACTTAATTTACTCCAGTGTTATTATGTCGTACATAATATATTCCAGTAAACGATCACATAAACAAAGTTTCTTCACTCTGCCTAAACATAATGAGTAAAAAAATAAGTTCTTTGAATAAATATCCATGGTAAAGTGTACTACTTTACCCGAAGTTTAAAGGCAGTAAAATACAGTAAATCAAAGTAAATCAATTTCCGACCGCATTTCACCATTCTAACCCTATATACCGTTTCCCTACCTGCCCTTCCGATACCCCCATTACCTGCCTACATCCTGTTTCTATAATATCTATAGTAATATTTAGCCCTTTTTGATCTAATTGATTACTATTGATTACTTATGGTCATATTTCGAGTATCAATTTATTTCGACTCAACATACAACAAATAAAATAAGAGTTTTTTTAATATACTAACCATACGAATAAAATGCTTATACTAAGTAAACAGAAAGTTTTTACAAATTAGATAAATTATTACATATACATAACACATGAACTAAGAATATAATGTAACATAATAACGACCAAAAGTATAACTCACACATACGTACTAATGATAACTATAAAAACTAACATTAAACAAAGTTCCGCAACTTAACAAAAACGGTAGTAACTAACACTTACGTACATATCAGTATCCAAATTCCGACTATCTTTTTGCAACTATATATACCTTCGTTAATTGGAAGTTTATTTTTAAACATTAAATTCGAAATATTTGGAAAATTAGTATAACCTCTGTCCTAAATCTCATATACTGACATAATCAGGAATATAATATGCTTACTAGTTCCGAATTTTTTAACATCAACTTATCGTAATATTTTTAATAGGAAATAAGAATACAGCAATCATTAACCTCGGTCTAAAATATGATTAATCCACCAACGAATATTTGCAAAGGCAACAAAGTTTTTAACACATAACCATAACATAGAAATACAAAATTTATAATCCTGACATAGCATAAAATAAGTTCTTTTGACATAAAATATTCACAGTAAGGTCATATTTATAAAGTCTATAGTTTAACTGATATTTAAAGGTAGTGAATCAAGCTAAATCAGAACGCTTTATCCAACTCAGGCAGACTCAAACTAGATCTATCTAAGGCCGAATGGGATGGGTAGGGGACGTGCTAAGAGTTGGAAGGTTTGATTTACTGATTTACCCTTACTAAAAGTCAAGTAAAATTAATAGACTTTAATAAACTGTGATATTTTTATTCAAAGAACTTATTTTATGCTTGAAGGATAAAATTTGTTATTTTTATGATTATGGTTGTTAAACTTGTTGTCTTTGCAATTATAAATTCGTTGGGGTATGATATTTAGACGAGGTTAAGATGAAAATTTTTTTTGTTAAAAATATTTACGAAGTTGATGTTAAAAATTCGAAACGTTAGCATTATATTCGTTGTCAGTATGATTTATGAATTAAGGGTTTATACTAAATTTTTGTTTAAATATTACGATGTTTAAGTAAATAATAACAAAATGATATGGTAGAGATACCTTTGAAAAGAAAAGTGGGATAGTTTACGTTTTGTACGAAGTGTTAGGTACTGTTAACCGTTGTTAAGTATGGAACTTTTGTTAATGTTAGTAGTTTATTAGTACATATGGTGTGTTAGCTTTGTCGTGTAAAGCATTATGATTCTTTAGTTCATGTTATTTTATGTTACGATTTATTAAGTAAAAAAACCTTTGTTACGTTACGCATAGTACCGTATTCGATGTTAGTTATATAAAATTTATGACGGTTATTTTTTTTTGTGGTTATGTGGTATTAGTCCGAAGATGATACTACGACGAATATGACAATTATCAATATAGCATCAAGAAGAATTATCAATAAAAGGTCATCGAAACAGGAGCAGGGGCTCTTTCGCGCGCCTTGGATTGGAGCTCCTGGGCCTCGTGCCACTAAAACCAGCAAAAATAAGAAAACCCAAAGAGGCTTGGTAGTTGTGTTGGCGTGCATCATACAATGACAGAATTTTGCAATTTTACGCCGGGCCATGGCCACCCGAACGTAGGACCGGCTCCCATAGACTGGGTGCTGACCACTATTAATTACCACGCCTCACACCTGGCAGGCTCAGTTCACGTATGTACCGACATTAGATCATGTGTGGTACACCTACACTACATCTCAATAATTTACCAACACAATTCAAGTCTATCTTATAGATATATCATATATAATCAACTTCACCGCCTAAACATAAGTAGTATATCCTAACATACATCATACCATACAAAGTTTGAGATTCTATTCATCGAAGAATGCAAAATTTATATAACATAATTTTTAAGATATATAAACCTACGGCGGTAACTATCGCATTATATGATACTTTATATACATATGTATCAACTGGCTCCCTTTCTGTCAAAAATAGGCGACTATATATACTCATCACATATATTATATATTAATATTAATACTGGTATATATATCTATATATATATTTATTATATAAACTGTCCTAAATTACATATAGTAATACTCAAGTGTATATACATCTCCTACCGTTATATCGCTCTTATTTTATAATATTATCTCTGGGTGTAGAATATACTTATGTTATATAGTTTGCAATATAATCTTATCGCCTTTATTAATAGATTGTACATATATAATTATTAAATATATATATATAATAAATAATAGTATAATATATATATGATACATACAGTTAACTATAATATCATTGAATTACTATAATATGTTATAAATAATTAAAATATATAATGCTATTTAGATACAATACATTATAATTAAATATATATATAAATATAATATTAATAATAGAATAGAGTATTATCTATGAAAGGGATATATATATCGTAGTTATAGATAAAACATATAATGAGTCTACAAGAAAGCTTAATGATACATCCTATTGAGTCGATAGTAATAGCATAAGTATATAGCGAAGCACACGTGATTATACTATCAGTGAGCCTATAAAGCGCTTGTAGATTTATTAAAGTAAGTTATTATTATAAATATATATATCACACATCCTTGTAGATTTAATCAAACTAAACCATATTAAATATGAAAAGAAAATTTATATAAAACAATTTTATATTAACAATATTATAACACACAAAAACTATATATATTTATTGTTTATATATATATAATATATATATATATAATATATATATATATATATATATATATAGTTGTGCGTGTGTAGTGTGTGTGCGCGCAGCTTGAGTGCGTGTGTGGTTTCAAAAAAGAGAGCATTTATGACCGTAAAGCATTAATCTAGAAAAATTAAAAAAATATTCAGAAATTTTTAAAAGTTATGTAACTTACCTTTACAATTTTTATTTAAAAAGAAAGTCGCTCTTCTATCTTTTGATTGAGCAAATTAATCAATCACACTTTATTATTTAAATCTTGTATGCCCATAAAAAAGTCTTTCTCGATCGAAAACATTGCTAAGGCGGAAAGTCTTTCTTGCCTCATGGTGTTTCTAAGAAAAGGTTTAATCCTTTTTACATAAGGAGGAAACAGCCCTCTGCTTTGGACGTTGTCATCGAAATGGTTATTAAAACTTTCAAAGTTTTCCACTTTTACTAAAAAGTGGCTTCCAAGTGATTTTTTGTAATGAAATCCAAATAAAGCTAGGGCTCCAGACATAGAACGAAAATCTTCTAGGCTATAAATTATAGATAGTTTCTGTTTTAAGTTTCTTTATGTCAAGGAAAGTGTACACTTTACAGGTTTCATTTACATTTTTTCTCAGGAAAGAAATAACGTGGCAACAATTAAATGTCCTGAGAATGTAAATCTATCTTTTCTCTGACAAATAATTGAGAGATGATTGATAGAGGGATTTGGCAGGGTGTGTAAAAGGAGTGGGTTTACAGTAAACGTAGATAAGAGCAAGGTTATGGTTGTGGGTGAAGACAGTCTCGTGCGAGTTATGTTTGGATGGTGAGCAACTGGAACAAGTGTCTGAGTTTAAATTTTAGGATATATGTTGGATGAACGGGAACGGAATGATGCGAGTGTAGTAGGAAAGTGTGAATGGTAGGAAGGTAGCTCGTGGCTATTAATCCTTGTAGTTAAACGACTAATTGTTGAGGTGCGCTATAGGGTCTTGGCATGAAGGTATGTTGTTACATTGTGATTAATGTACAGTATGGAAACTAATGGTCTGGAATAAGAGGTAATAGATCTAAAGTACAATTGTTCGATGGACAATGCTTAGGGGGTGTAGGTGTGGGACGAAATTGATAAAAATGAGGAATGAACGATTAGGGGGTTGTGTGGTGTGAAGAAAGGAGTAAATGAGAGAATAACGAGAGTACATTGAGAATGTTTGGTCATGTGGAAAGGATGGGATGATAATAGGCGGTTGGTTAAACGGGTGTATAGTGGTGATTGTGTTGGAAATCGCGCTGCCGACGAAGAAACAAGTGGATTGAGTCAGTAAAGGAATGCCTGGCGGAGAAGGAATGTGAGTTTGGGCAGAGGCGAGAATAAAGGTGCATAATGGAGGCGAATTTCGGGGTTTTTGGTAGGAGGTATGGTTGCTGGTTTTGTTCAGGGGATGAACCCACATTGACGAGATGCTACAGTGAGGGTACGTCCAGTCTCTTGAAGCCCTAGGGTGGATTTTTTCTGACCTGCGACGGTTTCTCACTTAAAGGTATAAATAGGGCGTGTTAAGGCTGGGCTTTCTTTTTCGACTTACGTCATATCTTCCTACTACTTTTGCTGTTCGTTGGTGTTCACACCCCTTTAGACACCTCAATCTTGGGTGCAAGAGGATAATAATAAATAATAATAATAATAATAATAATAATAATAATAATAATAATAATAATAATAATAAATAATAATAATTATAATATAAATAATAATAATATAATAATAATAGATAATAAGACATAATAATAATATAATAATAATAATAATAATAAAATAATGAATAATAATAATAATATAATAATAAATATACTGAATAAATAATAATATTAATAATAATAATAAATAATAATACTATATATATATATATTATTATATATATAGTAATATATATATATATAATATATAATATTATATTATATATTATATATATAATATATTATGAGTTGAAAAAACTTATTCAAATTGCGCTTCACAAGAAACATATAAATAAAAATTTTAGAAGCGAAAATTTTTTTTATATATCGTTTATTTTTCACAACTTGTTGAGACAGGCCCTGCAACGAAGTTTTCCCTATTTAGTTAATGTTAAATCATTTAAAACATTTTCAAAATATTTCGTTCAGTATCCCGATGAGATACGTTTTAAGGAAAGTTGCATTTATAATTGCAACGCGAGGGAAATCGAAGCCTTATATATACTTCTTATACCCGCGTTAATATATATATATATATATATATAATATATATATATATATAATGTATAATATATTATATATATATATCTATATATAATTATATATATAAATATATATAATATATATATATATATATATATATATATATATTAGTATATATATATTATATATATATATATAATGAGTAAATGTGGAATTTTCTGACAATAATAAAAAACAAATATCGTTGATATTGGAATAAAAAGTGGTCGTTGCACAAACATGCAACGAGGGCAGGAGCCGCCACTGTGAACAGGATGGGCAGGATGGGGCGAAGCGGGGACGGGCTGTTTGATTTACTGATTTACTGATTTACTGCTTTAAATTCGGTAAAGTAGTACACTTTACCAATGATATTTTATTCATAAAACCTTATTTTATGTTATGTTTAGATAAAACTTTGTTATGTTTACAGTTATTCTTTGGTCTGTATGATATAATTAGACATGGTTATGATAAACTTTTGTTAAATATTAATGTATCAATGTAATAGATTAACGTTAATATGTTAGAGATATGCTTGGAAAAAGTATGAATAGGTTACGTTTTGTACGCAATGGTAGTTACTTTACTGATGTTAAGTGTGGAACTTTGTTAATGTTAACTGTTTATTAGCGCGTAAGTTGTGTTAAGTTTGTCATTATACAGTTATTTTCTAGTTTATATGACACTTGTTAGCTTATAATGTGAAAACATTGTTATGTTAGCATATATTCGCTGTTTAGTATATAAAGAACTCATTTTTGTGCTATGTTTTATTAGAAATGATACTCGAAATGTGACGTAAATCAATAGTGGTAATGTAAAATTTAAAAATGATATGTTAGAGATATGCTGAAAAAGTGTGAATAGTTTACGTTTTGTATGCTGTGGCTAGTACTTTAAGTGTTGTTTAAGTGCGGAACTTTGTTAATGTTAGTAGTTTATTCGTGTGTAAGGGATGTTAGTTTTTGTCATTGTGCTTTATATTCTTAAGTTTTTGGTAATCGTTTATGTTTTAGGCTTTTATTAATGTGAAACAATGTTACGTTAGCATATATTTCGATGGTTAGTCTATAAAGAACTTATTTTTGTACTACTGTTTAACACACCGTAATGGTACTCGATAATGTGACCTGAACTTGAATCGAAAAGATCAAAAGGGACATGGCACAAGGCTGGCTAGGGAGGGGCTGGGAGGGGATGGGTGGTTTGATTTACTGATTTATAGCTTTAAATTCGGTAAACTATAACACTTTACTATATTTTATTCAGAGAACTTATTTTATGTTATGTTTGGATAAAACTTTGTCATTTTTTTTATGTTATGTTTGGCTAAAACTTTGTATGTTTGCAATAATTTGCTGGGGATTATGATATTAGGTAAGGTTTATGATATTTTTTTTAAATATTACTATGATAATGTAAAAAAACTTTTGTTACGTTAGCCATATTAGTCGTTGGTCTGTTGATCCATCGACAAGGTTATGATACTTTTTTTTTGGCTAAATGTTACTGTGTCTTTGTAAAATTAACATTATGATGTTAGAGATATGCTTGAAAAAGTATGAATAGTTACTGTTTTGCATGCAGTGTTAGTTACTTTATTTACTGATTTTAAGTGTGGAACTTTGTTAATGTTAACAGTTTATTCATGTGTAAGTTGTGATAGGTTTGTCACGTTGTACATTATTTCTTAGTTCTGTTACACCATGTTAGCTTTATTGATGTGGAAACTCTTATTATGTAGTATATTTCGTTGATGCAGTATGAATGTTAACCAATGTTATTGCAACATCTTTTATTATGTTACTGTGCAGTGGTAGATAACGAATAATATGTTACGAGATAGCTGAAAAAGTAAGAAATAGGTTACGTTTTTGCATACAATGTTAGTTTACTTTACTGGTGTTAAGTGTGGAACTTTGTTAATGTTGACTGCTTATTCGGGAATAGGTATGTCAGGTTTTGGTCGTTGTATCATTATAAATGCGTATTCCGTTGATGCTATGTTTAGCTTTATTGGTGTGAAAACTTTGTTACGTTAGACTGTATACTCATTGATATGTATGATAATTACACAAGGTTATGATACATTTTTTTGTTAAAATGTTATCAATGTTAATATGTAAAAATATCAGTGATCTGTTAGAAAAAGTGTGAATAGGTTTGCGTCTTTGTATGCTTTTCGTTAGTTAATTCACTGCTGCTTAAGTGTGGAATTTGGTTATGTTTGACTTGCTTATTCATGTTTAAGATATGGTAGTCTTTGTGGGGTTATATTCATAGTTCAGATGATGTTAAGTAATCTTTATTAATGTGAAAACTTTGTTACATTAGAGTATACTCATTGATATGTATGATAATTACACACGGTTGGGTAAAATTTTTTTTTGTTTTTTCAAATTTTTGGTTACTATGTTAATGTGAAAATATCAGTGATATGTTTAGAAAAAGTGTGAATAGGCTGCGTCCTTTGTATGCTATGTTATGTTACTTCATTGCTGTTAAGGGGGGGAACTTTCTTAATGTTAGTAGTTTATTCGTGTGTAGGGTGTGTTAGGTTTGTCGTTGTGGATTATATTCTTAGTTTTGGTATGCTATGTTAGCTTTAATTAATGTGAAAAGAATGTACGTTAGGCATATAGTTCGTTGGTTAGTATAGTAAAAAAACTTATTTTTGGTGTTAATGTTTAGTCGAAATGATACTCGAAATATGACATTAATCAATAGATCAATAGATCAAAAGGATATGGACAGGCTGGGTAGGGAGGGGCTGGGAGGGGATGGGTGGTTTGATGGTGGTCTGATTTACTGATTTACTGATTTAGGGTATGTAAAACGTTACAAATTTAGTAAAAATTTGACCTTAAATAATAGAATCAATAGATCACAGATGGTCAGGAGGGAAGGTTGGGATAGTGGTTTGATTAGTGATTTTACTCGCTTAAGGGTAATGTTTAAACGTTAACAATTTAGTAAAAATTTTGAACCTTAATCAATAGATCAATAGATCACGATGGTCAGGAGGGAGGTTGATAGTGCTTTGATTTAGTGATTTACTGCTTTAGGGTATGTAAAACGTTACAATTTTAGTAAAAATTTGACCTTAATCAATAGATCAATAGATCACAGATGGTCAAGGAGGGAGGTTGGACAGTGGTTTTATTTAGTGATTTACTGTTAGGGTATGTAAAACGTTACAATTTTAGTAAAAATTTGACCTTAATCAATAGATCAATAGATCACAGATGGTCAGGAGGGAGGTTGGATAGTGGTTTGATTTAGTGATTTACTGCTTTAGGGTATGTAAAACGTTACAATTTTAGTAAAAATTTGACCTTAATCAATAGATCAATAGATCACAGATGTCAGGAGGGAGGTTGGATAGGTGGTTTGATTTAGTGATTTACTGACTTAGGGTATGTAAAAAAACGTAAATTTGTAATTATAAACATAAAAGAATAAGAAATTTTATTTATTTATTTATTTATTTTTTATTTTTATTTTTTCTTGATGTAGGTTTCGTCGTTCTAATGTAAGATTTCTGGTTGAGGGCTGGTGCCCCTCCTTTGGGGGGTGTATGGATATTTAACCATATAATGAGGGTGAGTACCTTATATGAAGATTGTTTACCGAGTTAGCTTTCTAAGTCAATATTTAATGTTTGAAGGGGGGTGGGGTCCCCCCTTCGGGGGGACCCATGGGGGTGTTACTTCGTATACACCGAGGTTATGTTACCATCTAACCATTCTCCAAATTTTAAACACGATACGATAAGTTCTCGGAGTGGCTGGCAATCAAGACGTGAGTCTGAACGGATGCGAAGAAGCAACCTCGGCGGAATCCAAAGTCCGAGTGCGTAAAAAAAACGATCCTTCACAGGAATCGTTTTTTCGACTCAGATTCGATTTCCTTCAATAATTTAAGATATGTATATTAATAATAATAATAATGTGTATTTGTATGCACACAGACCTTCAGTCTGTGTCTGTCGGTCATAAGCAGACCTTCCGTCGTTGACCTCCAGTTGGTCGTCGCCCGAAACGCTTGTGAGGCCTAATCGTGACCGTCGGAGCAGCCACAGGGCGTAAGCGCAAAAAAATCATTCGGCGTCCACCTCGGGTGACCACCCTTATATACATCTCTACAGACCTGAAATTGTACACGGGATTTCGAGCTATCCCATACAGAGATTATATTCAAGTTTCAGACCGATGCTCTTATACTTTTTTGGAGAAAAAGCTGTAGTCAGTCCGGACGTACCATCAACTACTTTATATTATATATATATATATAAATATATATATAATATATAATATATAATATATATATATATATATAATATAATATATATATATATATATATTATATATTATATTATATATATATATCATATATATATATATTTATATAGAGAGAGAGAGAGAAGAGAGAGAGAGAGAGAGATATGAAATTTTCGAAGTTTTTATTATAAAATGACCTGTCAGGTCAACTCCCAAAATAGTAAATGGCTTAGTGTTAATAAACTCAACGCTACTTTTAAACTTAAAGCTTGAAATCATAATCAGCAATATTGAGCACGCTAACTCCCTTATATAATATATAATTATATTATATATATATATATTATATATAGTATATATAATATATATATATATTTATTAATATTATATATATATATATATACTATATATTATAATATATATATATAGTTATATATAATATTTATATATACTATATATATATATATTATTATATATTATATATATATATATATTATATATATATATATAATAATATTAATATATAATATTAATATATATCTATATTATATATAATACTATATAATATATATAATATATATATATATATTATTATATATATATATATATATATATATCTATTATATATAATATATAATTTATATAATATATATATATATATATATATATATTATATATATATATATATATATATATATATACTTAATATATATATAATATATATATATATAATAATATATATATATATATAAATAATAATAATAAATTAATATATATATATATATCTTATAATATATATATAAATTAATAATATATATATAATATATATATATATATATATATATATATATATATAGTATATATATATATATATATATAATATATATATATATATATTAATATATATATATATATATATATATATAATATATAAATATATATATATATATATATAAATAATATATAAATATATATATATATAAATATTATAAAATATTACTCCTAAAATAATGTACAGCACATATAGAGTATATATTAATGATGGGACGATTGATCGTCATCGTCATCAGCAAAATAGGCATATTTTTTCTCAATCGTCGTCGTCATCGTCAATTTTTGCCGATTATTTTGCCGATTAAGTGAGGATATATTACACCAGAAACTGGAGATAGATTATGTTTCTGCATCATAATTTAAGAACTCTAAATTTAAAGTACTAGAATTTTGAATATCTGGCCATGCTCTCACATATTATTTTTTTTTAAAATCAATGTTTTGAAGATACTATACATTAAAATTACATAAAATATTAGGTTATTATTATTATTAAAATCATTATTATTAATCAAGAGAAATTATTCCGAAAAAAAGGAAGCCGCTCTGATCCTTCTAACTATCGCCCTATATGTCTCACTTGTATTCTATCTAAGATCTTTGAAACCCTTCTCAACTCTCACTTCTCAGAAAATCTGGAATCTCATTCACTTCTTTCCGATCGCCAGTACGGCTTTCGGCGCTCGAAGTCTACTGGCGATATACTTTCATATTTAACAGCTTTATGGTTTTCCGCCCTAAAGAACTATGGGGAGACTTGCGTGGTAGCGCTTGACATATCCAAAGCACTTGACCGGGTATGGCACGCGTCACTGCTCTCCAAGCTCCCCTCCTTTGAATTTACTCCTTCTCTTTGCTTACTTATGTCTAGCTTTCTTTCAAACCGTTCAACATCAGCTGTTGTTGAATTAGGGTGGAACGAAAAAAGTGATATATTTTTTTCCTAAACGTAATAGTGCGGAAAAGTTGCCTTTTGATATGTATGTTTTACCCTTAAAATTTGGGAGATGTACGACAATTATTACCGGTGCCCCAAGAGGTTTGATTGTAATGGTTTCTTAAAAATATGCAACAATTTTCTAATTCCGTGACAGGAATTATAGTTGCCACTGGGGGTACTAATATTTAATGTAATAGAAAAAAAAAAAACCGTTTTAAAAAAAAAATGGTTTAAAACGTTTTAGTGCTACAGTAAACCCACAAAAATTTTTGGTCCAACCCTACCAGATAAACATGTTTTTGTTGCTCCAAACAATTTGCTTTATAATTCTTTAAAATATTTTCATATGCACGAAACACTTTTTAACTCCTCCACAACTGTTTTCGGCTCCTTTTCCTGATACGCATCGATAACTAAATTGCCAGCTTTGTTTCATTTCTCATTTGTCATCATTGTGAGTCGTGCTTTTAGTATCAGTAGCATGTGTTTTATTGTTTAATTATTTATTGATTTTACTGTTTTAGATCTTAATACCTATCGTTTGAATCTTTTAACGGCTTAAAATATGACGTTACGCGTCAACTCATCCGTTTTAAAGACTAGAAAAACCTGTGAGTTGTATTGTTTTTGTGCCCCAAGAGGGCTAAAAGGCAGTGTTTTACCTACTTATGAAGATATAATGAAGTTTTTCTGTGTTTCAGACATACCTCTGAAAAAATTAAAACACTGGTGAAAATATGAGTGCAGACTCATTTTCTTAAAGCTGAACCGGAGTTATGGAATAGAGCTTTTATTCCTATAGTATAGCATAATCGGATTAGGAAATTATTTAGAGACTATTATGGGAAGTACAGAAATCTTTAAAACCATGAAAAGGGCGAAAAAATGATAAAAAGTGCAAATTAATAAATTTATTCCAAGAAAATGCCAAAAAAAAAGTGATCTGATATTGCAAGCCTGCAAATGCAAAGATTTTTTTTCATGCGATTGTGAAAAATTCGAAATGCCTATTGAAAATTGCAGTGATGTGAACATCCACATCACTGCAATTTTCAATAGCCAGTGTAGAAACTTCTCCACCTCCATCTTCTTTATTTCCCAAACTATCGTCCACTTATTTTATTTGTTGAATCAGTTTCTTTATACCTAATATATCTCAACATTTCCTTCTCCTTTCTTTTTCCTGGTAGCCACAATATCAACGGAACTCATGCTGCAGTTCGTTGGTCAATAAGAAACAATTGCTTCTTCTTTAGGCACTTTTCGGAATTTTTTCACAATTGCTGTAGAAAAATTTGCATTTGGCAAGGAATGCAATATCAGATCACTTTTGTTTTGGCATTTTCTGAACTCTCCTCTTTATCATTGTATTGTGAATTTTTTTCGCCTTTCACATGTTTTTAAAAGATTTCTGTACTTCTTATAATAGTCTCTAAATAATTTCATAATAAAAGCTCTATTCCATAACTCGGTCAGCTTTAAAGAAATGATCTAACCTATTTCACCCAGTGTTTTAATTTCAGAGGCATGTCCCTTAACCACAAGAAAAACTTCAAATTATGTGCTCATAAGTAGGTGTTGACAAATCACTGTCTTTTTTCTCTTGTGGCACCAAAAAACAATACCAATTCAGTTTTTCTAGTCTTTAAAACTGATGAATGTTGACGAGCAGATGTCATATTTTTAGGCCGTAAAGAAATTCAAAGATGGTATTAATAAGAATTAGCTAAACAATAATATATTAAACAATAAACACATGCTACTGATCTAAGCACGACTCACAATGATAATGACAATGAGAATGAAACAACGCTGGCAATTAGTTTATGCATGCGTATCAGAAAGGAGCGAAACAGTGGTGGAGGGAGTTAAAAGTGTTTCGTGCATTATGAAAATATTAAAAGAATTATAAAACTGCAAATTGTTGGGGCCAACAAAACATGTTTATCTAGGTTGACCAAATTTTTGTGGTTACATGTATGCACTAAAACGTACATTTTACGTACTATTACATTAAATATTAGTACTCCCAGTGGCAACTATAATTCCTGTCACGGAATTAGAAAATTGTTGCATATTTTTAAGAAACCATTACAATCAAACCTCTTGGGGCACCGGTAATAATTGTCGTAACATCTCCCAAATTTTTAAGGGGTAAGACATACATATCAAAAGGCCCTTTTCGCGCACTATTACGTTGTGGAAAAAAGAAATATATCACTTTTTTTCGTTCCACCCTATTGTTGATGGGGCGACTTCTTTTTTTATGTCAATAGTTTTGTTCCTCAGGGTTCTGTTTTATCTCCTAATTTATTCCTACTTTTCATAAAATGACTTTTGCACCTGCAACATCTAACTCTAATCCACTCATATGCCGATGACTCGACCCTTCATTCTTCAACAAATCATTTCAATTCTGCTCTCTTCTTTTACTTCTAGAATTGCTTCTTGTCTTAATCTTTCCGATCTATTCTCGCTGGACCTAGATAGAATTTCCGGTGGGTCGTTTGAACCCTTGCGAAATTCAATTTTTTAAAAACCCAACTTCTATAAACTTCCATCTCTAAGACACCTTCTAACTTTCCTATCTATTTCGAACGGTTTCTCCTCGTCTCTCATGTGTTGACAATATAAACTCCTTAGCCTGATAACAAAAAAAATGTCTTGGAAACCTCACATCACAACGTTGCTATGGAGGCCTCAAAGAAACTGGGGAGTGTTCTGTTTAGACTGCAGGACTTTTTTTCTTCCAGTTATCTCCACGCATACAAGTGTCTCATCCGCCAATTGGTATGGAGTACTGCCTATCATATCTTGGGGGGGGGGCTCTGATTTCACCGGCTTTTGGATAGGGGTCGAGTCAAAGGCCAAAAAAGGCTTAATAACCTGCTCTGTACTTTCCAACTTCACTTGACCTCTACTTTGCTGCGCAAAGTTGGTGCTTTATCTCTTTTCTATAGGTACCGCAGCGGCAAGAGCTCGAGGAAACTTACCACTTTACGATGCCCTCGTAGCACAAGGGGTGCTGTTTTGTCTGCACTTGAATATTGTGTTGATTATTAAGTAACTCCAAGCAGTTCGCTGAGGTGCTTCCTTCTTTCTTCCTGCCACCTTAGTTCTGTGGAATTCTTTCCCGTTTCTGTTCCTGCTGAAATCAATCTCCCTACTTAAAAGCTCGTATGTGCTCATCTGCGTAATTTGCGTTAGATGGTGAACTTTTTGGTGGTGAACAACACACCTCCTTGAATAGGGCTCTGTCCGTGAGTGGTGGTGAGTCATCAACTGTAAAAAAAAAAATAGAAATTGAAACAAACCAAGATGTTATGAATAACGGAAAAACTTTTATGTTATTAATAGCGGTTCTTTATGTAATTACACATTTAAA
>JABUQX010084566.1:20000-28776 GCA_015478945.1 Trachelipus rathkii
CCCAGATTTTGCTTGTTTTGGGTAGAAAAGCATAATCGCAGACATCTAAAAATATAATGACCATGGAGACAGCAGTGGAGACTGTCATGGACGAAACCACTATGGAAGATAGCATCATCATCAACAGTGAGTATGAAGAAGTTAACTAATTTTGCAGCACTACCCAGTCTCAGGAAAGCAGGAGAAACCGTATTAGAAATTCCAGGCTCAAAATGTGAAGACTTGGCTGGAGGTCGCTCGAATGAGATCCTAACATCGCCTTCGTTTGTGAGCAAGTATTAATCGATCTATATCAATTTTCCCTTCAGAAGTTGACATGGGAGAGGTATTGAGAGAGTAAAGAACAAACCAGTCTCCCACTCTACTTAACCCCAAATTTCGTCAGAGAAAAATCAACACCCCATTCCTCGCTAAAATACAAATATTGATTCTCTCTTACTTAACTGAATGAGAGGTTCCAAATAATTTTGATCGCTTTATAAAATGGATGGGTGTCTTGAAGGCCTTACAAGACAATGTTGTGGGATTACTTATGGTAGTTTTTATTCATTTTTGTTGGAGTGTTAACCCCCTCTGTCCCTATGTTGGTAGCTATTGCAGATAAAGCATATAATTAAATACAAGTATATACACCCATATCAGTATAAATCATCTACGTTAACAACCTAACTTGAACCTATTTATAGGGTTTGCAGAAAACGTGCATATCTCAATGAACGCTTCTTTTTAAGGGAAGGAAGTGGAAGACATACAGAGAAAATCAAAGGAAAGAAGGTTCTAGTGTCTGTCTCAATTACCAAACAGAAATTTAAAAAATATTTCTTTTCAACCTCACTACTCTAATGGCGATAGGAGATATTTAATTGTATGCATAAAGCAAAAGAAAATACGATACGAACATTGTTACCTGCACTTACCATAGTCCTCATATCCTTAAGTGGACCCCCTACCAACATCCAAAGTTAACAGAAGCGTAATGCCCTGCAAGAGGAATTAGGATAGAATAAGTTACTTTAAATGATGACAGAAAGGTAATATTTATATTTATAAAAAAAACTATATGGATTTACGTAATAAAAAAATATATAAAATTATCACAAGGTATATTATATAGTTTAAATCAATGCAAGCGTTCCATAGTTTACTTGCGTTTTCGATGCACAATATTTCTAGACGACTAATTCCCTCTTGACTAGGGGTGCGCTTCTTTGCGATGTTTTAAATGAATTTTGTTGGATGGACAAAGAAGAAGTCAATAATTTTGCTTTCTATTTATCTCATTTGGTGACCGACCCGACCCGCCATGACTGACCCCCCCCCCTAAATCCGGCCACCAGGCTAAAACACTGCCAGCCTTCCCTTTTGGTATAGTCATGGCACTATAATATAATATATATATATATTATAATATATATAATATAGATAGATGGGATGATGTATATATATATATAATATAATATATATATATATATATATAATAATATTATATAATATAATACCATTATATAATGGTATAATTGCTTTAATTAATATAGAAAGGTCCAGTTGATTATCACTTTTTCTTTTAATATTCTCATAATAAAATTAAAAAAACTGGAAGCAACAAACGAATTTACCAATAAGTAAATAAAAGCACAACAAATAAATAATTCAATCAAACAATCAATAATTATAATACATTAAGCTATATATATATATATATATATATTATATAAATATATATATATATTAAAGTATATATATAGATATATATATATATATATATCAATATATATATATATATAATATATATATATATATATATATATAAATTATATATATATATATATATATATATATACTTATATATATATATATATTATATATATAATATATATATATTATATATATATCATATATATATATATATATACTATATATACTTATAAATATATATATATATAATATATATATAATATATATAATATAGTATTATATATATATATATATATATATATATATATATATATATATATATATATATATATATATATATATATATATATATATAACGAGAGAATGATCTCTTTAATTAATTAGCAGATAATTAAATCAATCACCTCCCGTACAATTAGTAATATAAGAGGGTTTATAAAAGAGATAAGTTTTCATTTCTTTATTAACATCTCATCTTTTTATTTTGATCACAGCAATATAATTTTCATTATTATATAATAAACATGGACATTGTCATTGACAATGCTCAAATAAATTTTATGTTATTTGACTCCAATAATTATATAAGTTTGAACCATTGGAAGGGGGGGGAGAATGTACCCCATGATCCTGCTAAGACTTCGATTCACCATTCTTTATAATTAAATATTATTATATCTATTATGATCAATTCTGTTTCTTAACTAAGAAACTTTGTTACAAGAGATCTTTAATGTAGACATTAATAATAAACTCTTCACTTTGATTTAAAGATATTTAATTAAATAAAATCGACCTCCGAAAGGCGAATACCCTTGGCGACTCGTTAGCTTGATGTTTTAGCTGTTACCCCCAATTGTTTCTTCGACTTGGCTACAGTAAGATGCCAGCCGGTCTAAATAAACGATTCTTATTGGTTAGTTTAGTTTTAAAATAATATAAAAAAGAATGAAAACAGTTATGTATGATCTATAGCATGTATGCAATTTTACCTTACAGAAATACACATAACTTTCTTAGAGGCATTGTTTACATGCTCTTAATAGATGTGTACCAGAAATTCGCTCATAAGAGCGTTTGGTTCACTTACAAACATATTTCATACTTTTTTTTATGGACCTAAGCTCAAGATAGAGCGCATGGTGCAGTGGTGGCCCAGAGCAAGGGTGTAAACTCCTCCCACTTTCTTAGTCAACAGAACAAAAGTTTTATTTCTTTTCTTTTCGTCTTTTTCGATACTTTTAAAGTGCTTTCATTTTCATTCGAACGATATATTAGAACTTCTGCATTATAAAACACTATAGAATAATTTAACCGAATAGAATTTCTACCCTTACATAAGATAAAACAATATATTAAGCTATTTACCATATGACCAATTATATTAATTTCTTTACATTTTTAGTCAAAGGAACCTTCCTAATTACCCCTTAAGCAATCGAAAAGAAGTTCTGGTTTAATATTGTCTTTATAACCTTGACCATCCCATATAGTTTCAAAAGCCTCTAGAAATGGTTCTAGCGAAGAATCACCTTAAAATAGTGATAATGTTTCGGATGTGGTTGGAATAAGTCGGACTTACGATGATTCCTGGAGCAACAAGAACTCCTCGTCGGGTGAAGAAGTAGATGAACCTCTACTAGATTTCTTCATAGAGCTGAGATACTCAGAAATTTTTAGCATATTGCCACTTTGGATTTTTTGAATTTTAAAACATTGTGTATCGTCTTCAAGAAACAATGCGTTGTCCGAGGATTAGAGAATAATCGTATCACTCTCGTCAAGTTCCAAACAAATGTTTTTTATTAGCTAAATGAAAGTGAGAATCGACGGTGAAGATGCATCAGAAGTTGAAAACAGTTCGTCAAATTCGATAGTAGCATCACTAAGACGATTGCTTTAAACCTGTCATACCTTCCTTGCCACCCTTAACTCTCTTGTATCAGTTCAATCTGCCCTATTCAGATTAGAAATGTTGTGGATGGTGCTATTACTATCTGACTCAAGTGTAGATTCCTGTATAAACAAAAGGTCTACTACAGACGTTGTTAAGCGAGATTGTTTCGATTGCTTTGTTTTCTTCTTTTTTCCCAGAGACTGTGGTGCACTAGATGCTTCTAAATCCGTTGGCTCGAGCAACTGAACCTCCTAAATAACCTCCCTATTGAAATTTAAAATTTAATTAAAAAACAAAATAAAAGGTATAAAAAAAATTAAATCTCAAATATTCTAGTAAACACGCTTGTCGCGAGATACTAACTCACTGAAGCAACTATGTTTACATGTCCACTTGTCCAAATTGCAAAGGCAAAATAAATACAGACAAATATAAAACAGAAAACAAAAAAAAAAAATTTATTTTGAAAAACTTTAAATCTATCCTAATACTAAATATATAAAATATTTTTAATATTTATATATACAAAGATCAAAAAGACAAAAAGCAATAATAATAATAATAATAATAATTAATAATAATAATAAAATAATAATATAATAATAATAATAATAATAATAATATAATGAAATAATAATAATAATAATAATAATATAATAATAAATAATAATGGAATAATATATAAACAAAACTAATAATAAGAGAAAAACAATAATAATAATAATAATAATAATAATAATAATAATAATAATAATAATAATAATAATAATAATAATAATAATAATAATAATAATAATAATAATAATAATAATAATAATTAATAATAATAAATAATAATAATAATATAATAATAATAATAATAATAATTATAATAGAACTAAGAAAAATAATATAATAATAATAATAATAATAATAATAATAATAAATAATATATAATAATTATAATAATATATATAATATAATAATAATAATATAATAATATAATAATAATGAATAATAATAATAATATAAAAGCAAAGGATTAAAAATATAAGTTCATGCCTATAACTTAAGAGGTTAAGGTGAAACAGACAGATTGAGAACTGCGCAAAAAAAAATTAAATAAAAAAAGTCAAAGTTAATGTAATGAAAAAAATTAAATGAAGAAATCAATGCAATTCTCTCTCCTCTCTCTCTCTCTTCTCTCTCTCGTTCTTCTCTCTCTCTCCTCTCTCCTCCTCTCTCTCTCTTCTCTCATTCCTCTCTCTTTCTCCTCTCTTCTCTCTCCTCTCTTCTCTCTCTCTCCTCACTCTCTCTCTCTCTCCCTCTCTCTCTCTTCATTTTACTTCACATTCTCTCTCTCTCTTACCTTTTACTTAAAATTCTCCCTCTTCTTCTCCTCTCTCTCTCTCTCTCTCTCTCTCTCTCTCTCTCTCTCTCTCCCTTCTCTCTCTCTCTCCTCCCTCTCTCTCCTCTTTCCCCTCTTTCCCTTCTCCCTCCTCTCTCTCTCTTGTCCATTTTCTTTTTATCTTTGGGGGTAAGAAAAGTGAGATTCAAAATCTGGCCTCTCTGTGTTAAATTTCACATAGACAGGCACTAAATAATGTGCGATAGAAAACTTAAAATTGATTTACAATATAATATTCCGCCAATATTTTGTAATGTGAAAGAAAGAAGCCGTCTTCTTTTGCCCCCGAAACCGGGGGGGGGGTAAGTTTGCGATGCACATACACATGTGTATTACACATCAACACACACACACCACACACAATATATATATAGTATTATATATATAGTATATTTATATTATCTATAAATAATAGTATAATCTATATAACATGAGTATATAAATA
Organism: Trachelipus rathkii; assembly: GCA_015478945.1. Classification (NCBI taxonomy): domain Eukaryota; kingdom Metazoa; phylum Arthropoda; class Malacostraca; order Isopoda; family Trachelipodidae; genus Trachelipus; species Trachelipus rathkii. The sequence continues at coordinate 25,425 of JABUQX010084566.1, forward strand.
TTTATATATATTATATTATTTTATATAAATATATTATTATATAATATTATATAGTATATATATATATCATCAGGACCATCCTCCAGGTACATCGGTCCCCCTACTAAAATAAATGTAAAAATTTTTAAGAAGTTCCTTCAGGCAGAAAAAAATTTTAGCCAAGCGAAGGTTTGAATAAAGACAGAAGATAAATGTTTCGTGTTCTTCAAAATGGAATGAAAAGATCTGGTGGTATGAACATAAGTTTTTCATCCCGTTACTTATAATTTGATAGTAGGAGAGATGTATGTATCTTCTTCACACTTATTAAATTATTAAACTCGAGTGTAATCCAAGAAATAAAGGGCACTTTACCTGAGTTCTGTACACTTCAATTCTCAAACACAATGCAGGTTAAATATAATATGAATGCTACTTAAATTTAAATATTTAATAACTTTAATTCTTGTTTAAAATAATTCATTCATTCATTTGTTAGAATTGAAACTCTTAAGATGCCCGGTTTAGGGACGAAACAGGTCAGTAACTAATAAATATAAATATAAATATTGACTTCATACCTTTCTTTGTAAATTCATTTTTTCTAGAGATAGTATTAAGAAAATTGTAAATGAAAATTAGAAAGAAAATAATTGTCTTGAATTGGAACTAAAAGTAAAATTTATATTAAAACAAGAGCTGATATAGTACACAGTGGTTTTCAAACTGGGGTGCGTCTCGAGATTCCAGAGGGTGCGCGACAAACGTGAAGAAAAACCTTAAATTTTATTTTTTTTAAAGTATTATGTATTATTTATATAATATATATTATATATAATATTATAATTATATATATATATATATAATATTATATATATATATATTATTATATATATAAATATATATACTATATATATATTATATTATATAATATTATTAGTTATATTGTAAAAGGAGTAAGGGTTGGCATGGGGAAACTATTGTTTTATTCTTGGGGGGTGCGGCCAACTAAAAAAAAGATTGGGTAAACCACTGATATAGAATTTCTAAATAATAATAATATAATAATTATAAATAATAATAATAATAATAATAATAATAATAATAATAATAATAATAATAATAATAATAATAATAATAATAATAATAATAATAATAATAATAAAAATAATAATAAATTATAAATAATAATAATAATAATAATAATAAGTAAAAATAAATAAAAATATTAATAATAATAATAATAATAATAATAAAATAATTATTAATTATAATAAAATAATATATAATTATAAAATTAATAATAATAATTAATAATAATAATTAATAATATAATAATATAATTGGTCAGATTTCAAGATCGTCAATTTATAAGTCATGTATCTAAAATGAATAATAATAAAAAAATGCATTGGAAACTTTCTATATTCTTTATATATGTGATCCTTGGAAGTATATTTAACTTCATGAATTCTTTATGTATCTAGTCCTTGAATACACTTTGTATGTAACTTTATGTATTTTTTTACGTATCGAGTCCTTTAAAACATTTGTAGAGTTATGAATTATTTATTTACCTGGCCCTTGAATACATACTTATCTTAATAGTTTTGTTTTAATGTATCTGGTTCTTAAATTAAAAGGGTTAGAATTGCCTGAAAGGTTGAAAGGGGTTCTCACTTTGGACTTTAATTATTTTATACAAAGTCTACCGATGATTAGATTACGAAAACTGTTTAACATAAAAACTGTTTAATAATAATAATAAATGAAATAATATAATAATTAAAATATAATAAATAATAATAATAATATAATACATGAATAATAATAAATAATAATAATAATAATATACCATAATAAAATAATATAATAAATAATATAAGTAATAAAATGAATAATAATATAATATAATAAATAATAAGCACGGTTGTTACGCTCCACCAGAATGTAAGCGTTCAGTGCGTTGCCTATAGACGACAAGAGCTCGAAAAATTTGCTTATTACGTTGTTGTTTAATCATCGCACAAAATTGTCGAAAAATTCGACTAAAAAAATTAATAAATTAAAGTATTTATTATATATAGTATATATATATATATATATAATTAATATATATAATATATATATATATGTATATTATATTAATATTAAATATATATTAATATTATTATATATATATATTATATATTGAAGAAGTGTGATAGATATTAATATTGATTGTAAAAACATTATTAATAAAATATATATTGCATACCTAGTAAAAAATATAGTATAATGTTATAAAGATAATTATATTTGCTTATAAAAATTTATTTAAAAAAAAAAAAATTTCAAATATATAATATTTAAAATTTCTATTATATCTTATATACAAAAGAATCCATATTTACATATATATATATATATTATATATAATATATTATAATATATATATATATATATATTTAAAATATATATATATATATATAATCTATATATATTTATATATATATATATATATATATATATATTATATATATATATTAAAATATATATAGTAATATCTAAAATTTTATTATAAATTTTCAATTTAGTTGTGAATTTCTAAATTAATCATTGCATATATTTTTTTCTCATTGGTGTTTACTTTTATTTTAATCACCGCACAAAAGTAGAGGAAATTTAATCAAAAATATGCAAGTTTAAAAATAAAAGAATGTAGATAGATGATAATAGGCATTTATAATAATAATAATAATAATAATAATAATAATAATAATAATAATAAAAATAATAATTAATTAATCATAGTATAAATTTAATAAATATTAATATAATAATAATAATAATAATAATACCATAATAATATATAATAATAATAAAATAATATAATAATAATAAATAAATATAATAAATAATAATAATTAATAATAATAATAATAATAATAATAATAATAATAATAATAATAATAATATTCTAATTCTCTTGTTTCAAAAAAGTTTACAAGCAAATAAGAGCAAAATATAAATAAAAATTTCTTTTCAAGGTTGAAAAACTTCGGAATTTTTTTTTGACGTTCCTCCAAGTCGCCAACTGTAAATATAATTTTTAATTAACTTTTAAGCTTTTTTTTTGCTAACTACAAACAACTACTACTAAATATACTGCTAACGAGTAAATAAAATTAATAATAAAATAATAATAATAATAAGATAATAAATATATAATAATATAATAAAAATATATAATAATATATAATAATCAATAATATAAATAAAATAATAATTAATAAATAATAAATATATAAAATAATAATTAAATAACAATAATAATAATAATAATAATATAATAATAAAATAAATTATAATAATAATATAATATATAATAATA
>JABUQX010084567.1:0-5000 GCA_015478945.1 Trachelipus rathkii
AGAGGGATAATATATTATGTAGTTGTGAGTGAAGTGACTAAGTCTTACTGTGTGAAGTTATTGATTGATATGGTTGAGTAGCTGGATAATAGAGTTGTCTGAGTTTTATATAATATTTTAAGATAAATGATTGTATATAATGGATGGAAGAAGGGAATGGCCAATAATGGATCACAGAAGTGTAGTAGGCCATTGGCTCCTACAAGAAATATTGTGTTTAGTTATTGGAAGGGTTGGTAATAAGATTTATGTATAGGGAGCGATAAGCTCTAATAGTAGTACAATTCTGGAAACTGCTATTGGTGAAAAAAGTAGAGTTATAAACTTTGGTGTATGTACCAGTCCTCTGATTCGCGCCTAACGGCGTGGTAGGTACCATAGAGAGGAATCACCTGCTCCGTGACTCCATGCCATCTTTTGCGTTTACCACTAGGGGTATTCCTTTAGTTAAAAAAAAAAAATTTTAGCATTCAAAAAAAAAAAAAAACAAAAAAGTTAAAATTCCATCCCTTATGAAGTTGTTCAGTGAGTACGTGGATAGTGCCAAAGTATCTCATATGGTCTGGAAATGATTTTGACAGAGATAGTTGACTTGCCGTCTCTACGAGAGGACAATGTGCTCTATAGACTAGATACTGAGAGTCTTAGTGGAGGCATGATAGATAGTATAAAGATCTGACTCGATTGAAAACGTATAATAATTTTATAAAAAATTAGGGATAAACGTAATTAGAGAGTTTATGATTGGTTAGTATGAGAAAATATTAGGAGTATAATGATAGAGTAATAAGTATATAATAAGTATGTTGAGATGGTTAGGTCATTGTGGAAGTAAATGAATGGAGAAAGTATAGTTATACGGATATTATATTAAGGTTATAACGGATGTACAGTGGTGATTATGTGTAGTGGGAATCAATACTTAGGCTGGGAGACTGAAGAAAAAGTAGTATTTAGAGTCACTTTTTGAAGTTGCATTAACCATTACCCAAGATGTGAGTTTGGCAGATTCAAGAGAAAGCGAATAGGAAGAGGTGGCTATATAATTAGTAGGAGTGATATGGTACGGGGATTATTTGTGAGGGGGGTATTGATGTTGCAGCCCCCTGAGGCTCATAAGGGAATTGAAACCCCAATATTACAAATATGAAGTAATGCGACTTATGTGTAGAAGCTTAAAATAGTTATAAGAGGGACACACGACGTCTACGGTATCCTTTGTTGTTACTTTGTATTGAGGTTGTTGTTATTTTTTTTTCTTGTAAAAGTCGTTTACTAGTTTGGTTACAGATAAAGATAACGACATTATATTAAAAATAATTTTCAAGGGCGGCAGAGGTAAGTGTTGAGATCTGATTTACTGATATCATCTGCTTCATAATGGAACGTCTCTCAATACTATTGCTATTGTTTCAGTTCATGTTACGCTACGCTTTTCGAGAGTGTGTTCAAAAGGAGAAGCATAGGTGATGGCGATGATGCGACTGTAAAAAAAAAAAAAAATAAATTATTCACACTTATAGTATATTGTTAATATTATTATTTATATATGTTGAAATATTTATAATAAAATATAAGTATTCTCACATTTTTTTAGGTTTTCTATAAATACTCAAGAATGTTAAATAAATCAGCAATTACACTCAGGTTACAAACTTTCTCAATACTAATTTTAATTTAGGGATGCAACAGTTTACTTATATATAAGGTCTATAATTAATATAATATATATATTATATATATATAAATATATATAATATATATATATAATTATATAATATATATATTATATAGTTATATTATATATATATAATTATATATATATATATGCAAGTTATTCATAAAAGTTAACTTGTACTTATGATATTATACATGTTATTTGTACTTATATATGAAAATTTACTAAGATAGTATACTTGTAACTTGTACTTGCAATAACAATTCTTAAAGAGTGATACTTGTTATCTTGACAAATATATTGTAACTTGAACCCATAAAGCTACTTATACGCACTTACACCTAGTACCTGCGTGTGACGATTTGCGAATAATTTCTTCATGCAAAGTGTTAATATGTGTAGGTAGAATCTTTATCAAAAGCTTTGCTAAAGCTAAGTAAATTTTTACAAAGATCTAAAAATCAATCAAACATAGATGAATTCATCATCTATTGGTCAATGCAATTTTAGAGAAAATAAGTAGATGAGTATGGTCACATACAACATTTATAAAAGGACTATAGTCTATCGATAGACACTATCCCTTTCTTGAAATACTGATACTCTTAATATTTAATAGAGGCATATTTCATATCATAATATATCCAATTGAGCTCTTAATACTCTATTAAAAATACATAAATTTTACATATACAATCTCAAAAAACATAGCATTATATTAACAAAATCCGATTCCTTTTAATCACGTGTAAGGAGGAGGAAAAAAAGAAGAATCCAAATAAATATAAATAAATGATAGCAAGTTGTAATATAGTATTCTGATGTAACAGAGCAAGCAGCAAGTTTTTATTCTAGAAAAGGGTTATGGGCGATTGGCTAAACATGAAACCTTTGTTCTAGAGAATTTATGGAATATCTCGAGTTTTATGAGGGATAGAAATTAAGAGAGATAACACACAGAGTGATATAAGTAAGAATGATAGAGTTTATGTGGGCTATTTTTAGCATAAGTTTTAGTATAATGTTATACCCCACACAAACACACTATAAGGTTGATGATCATGAAGTTTTATTGCATAATCGTAGGTATTACGACAGGCTCGCACACCGCTACGACACGAGCTACTAGGGTCAACGTACCATTCTCTCGCACACATCAACCAGTACAAGTACTCTAGAATTCGTTCAAGTATCAAGTACAAGTACTCACCTCACACGAACAATGTGTCGTATCACAGATCACCACAGTACAACTGCAACATCACATGCAAAGTACACAAGTACTACTCACTCAGATCGCAAACATCAATATAGCACAATACATATACTCAAAACAACACACACTCAACACAAACGATAACTATTAGTATCTATGTAACATCAACAGCTTACACACAGCACTCACACACATATCACACATAATATATTATATAACATTATATCTAATATTAATATATAATATATTATATAATATATATATATTATATAATAATATAGGTATATATATATATATTAATATATATATATATATACTATATTTAATAATATATATTAATATATTATATATATAATAATATATATCTATAACTATCTCATTACACCTACCTTCTTCACCCCAAGAGTGAGCGTAAATCATGAACTTAGGTAAACAATTAAGTATTATAGTAGGTAATATGAAGGCAAGTATCGAAAAGAAGAGTTCAGCCTTACTCGCCCCTTTATTAATATACCTCTTCTGAGAACTTAGTAGCAGAGAATCTCACTAGTAATAAATCCGTTCATACTATATAGTAAATATAATTATATATATATATATATATAATATTATATACATATATATTATAATATATATAATATATTATACACTTCAAGCTGTAAACTCGAGGAACCGACGACAGGAACCCTCAATATGTAGCATAATCGTCATGTGGGTTTCAATCGCCTTGGCTACAACAATAGTTGTGCTTGCAAACCATACCCCTCATCTAAAGACACACCCCATCGCGGATGATGATTTTACAACAGAAATAGTCGATCGCTCTATCTAAAGTGGCACCATATGACTCCTTCTTGAGGAGAGAGTCAGCGGCACATATGGCATCATACTCTTTGTATATCCTGCCTCCAGGCGTTCTTGGCGTGTTACTCGAATACTGAAACCAGATTGCTTAACTTTGTCTCTTTATTGTCTAATCTACACTCGCTCTCCACAGCCACGTTGACGTGCGCAGCCTAGAGTTGCTACGTCAGCTGATTACTAGCTCTTCGATTTAACCAACGTTGACTCGATGTCGCAGTTATCTTAATTTCTCACATGTTCACTCACCAGCTCATATACTATTCAACATACTTTTGAGCATATATTTCTCTTTCGACGATATCATGAGTCCTGATCTTCTACACAATCAGATCTCGCAACTCTGAGCTTAGTAAACCGTTTTATGTCCTCTATATTTGTAGTTATGATAGTTCTCCCTTTTCACAATCCCTAGGAGTCAATCCTACAGCCATTGTCCACTGCACTGTGCTGATGGCAATTGTACGCTTTTACGAGTCAAGTATTCCCTCTACTTATGCACAGCACTCTATAAGTTCCATCTCACTTAATTAATACAATTAACACAGGTAACTAAACATACTCCCTTGATGTATAGACCCTTAGCGCACTCAATACTTAAGTATCATTTAACATTACACGCACGATTATTTAACTGCATACCAAGCACTTATCCTGCTCTACTCACACAATCATTCCTTACTACAACTCTTAGCATTATCATCCAGATTATCCCTTTTCATCCACATTTATACTTAAAATTATTTAATATACTCAGACACTTTATTACGCTACTCACCATCAAATAACATTAAACTTTACATACATCACGAGGACTTGTCACTCACTCACAACCGTATATATATAACTATAGTGACTCACTCGTTACTCTGGAGGGGAAAGTCGTTAGCTGAGGCGGATCACGTAGTATATGATGGTATATTTAGTATGGTAGTGGTGATGATGTGAGTATGTTGTCGGACTTCTATTGACATTAGAACATCGTGTGGGGTCACGATGCGAGGATTGAGTAGATAAATTATGTATATATATATATATATATACTATATATAAAAATATACTATATATATTATCTTTTAAATTAACGAAAAATTCAGGAAATAATTAAATCAAAGAAGTACTTAAATTAAAATTATTATTAGATAAAAAATTGATTATAACTTTCAAATTTATTTAATGGAATTGAACTCTTTATTCCAAAAACACTTTCATTAGACGTTTATTAATTTTCCGGCAAAGTTTGTT
>JABUQX010084567.1:12500-30000 GCA_015478945.1 Trachelipus rathkii
TTAAGAATAATGTCCAGAGTTTCATTTAAAGGCACATTCGTAAATAAACTTTGGATATCAAAACTCGCCATAATATATTTATCTGCATTAGGAATTTTTAAAATCTCTGAAACAAAAGAGAATGTATCTTTAATCGTATAATCGTTTTTGGTTAGGTTTTCCAAAATTGGTATGAAAAATTTTGAAAGATTATAATTTATAGTTCCGATTGCAGATAAAATTGGACGAATTGGTAAACCAAGTTTATGCACTTTAGGAAGGCCATAAAGAATCCCAGGTTTGGCGCCAGACGAATAAAGGGAATTGTAGATATCATTAGTTATCATATTACTGTTTTTTAATTTTCTTAGGAGTCTATTAAGTTTATCTTCAACTAGATGAATTAGTTTAAGGCAATTACTTGATATGATGCTAAATTTTGTATTATCAGAAAGGAGTTCATGCATCTTATTAATATAGTTGTTTCTGTCCATAATAACAATACCAACTCCTTTATCAGGTCTAGTTATGAGAAGGTCTTTATTAGACGAAAGTTCTTTTAAATTTTTAAAATCTGTTTTTGTTGTATATTGTATCAATTTCTTAGGGTTGAAATTACGAAAAGATCCAAAAGCTAAGTTTTTTACCTCGTTAAAAATGTAACGTTCCTTTTCATCTGAGAATTTATACATTGGGGAATTCTTAAGGTGTTTTAATAACTTTTCAAATGGCAGGAGAAATTTACATAAATTTAGTTTAAAAGGTATCAGTCCAAAATTCAAACCTTTAGCAAGGGAATTTTTCATACTTGCAGTCAAATAAAAGGAACTGTGATTAAAAATTACTTTTTCTGGATTGAGAGTGTCATTATTAGAATGTAAGCCAAGAGAAAATAATTTTCTTTCATGCACTTCAACGAGATTAGATTTGATATTATTAGTAGTTCTGGACAGAATACGACCAAGGTGAATGAAGTCTAAAGCTGATAATTTTTCTTTTAAGAGTGAATTAGATTTTTCAACATTATTAGAAGTTATTTTAATCAAATTCTCTTTATTTTTAATTTCCTTAATAAGAAGAATATTCTGGCATTTCTTGTAGGCAGCAGAACCATATAGTTTTTTATTCCAAAGTTTGAATGATATAAATTTAGGAAACACTTTATTAATTTTGCACGTTTTTAGAAATGAAAGATGAAGATTTAATTTCGTCAATTTGATCAAGTCTTTCTCTAATTTTCGAAATAACATTAATGTAGGTCGTCCATAATTATTAAGCAAAACAGTTGATATAGTACCTTTTTTCTTAAGGCGGAATTTTATAACAGCTAAAAGGACCAAAACAAACTTAAACATTATTATTACAAAATCTATTGCCGACTAGTTTCGGGTGATCAAATCTTCTACCCATTCTCAAGGCTAAAAGTAGAATGAATAAAAAAATAATGAACTTACAATTTGAAATATAAAATAAATAAATAAATAAGTAAGTATATAAAATATGATATTTCAGAAAAGCATTGTCAAATGGCGAAATTTCACTTCAAAATTATAATATTATCAGAATGTAAATTTTCATTTAACTTAGGTTTGTGGTGCCATATATACAAAGATTCCAACAAATGGAGATCCGGCTCATGTTCAAAATCTAAAATTTTAAAATTTGTATCCATTATAGGGTGATTTGATAGCAGAGAATGCGAGTTAATAGCCGAATAGGGGGGATGATGTAATTGTTCCAAAGTTCTGAAGGAAACACCTTTGTGCTCAGCGATGCGGGTTGAAAGGCTTCGAGTAGTCTTCCCAATATATGCGGCATCACAGCCACCACAGTTATATTTATATATCACCGATGAGCAAAAAGGTGTAGGAAGTCTTTCCTTAGACTTGAAAAATTTACCAATTTTGTTGTCATTATTAAAAATCAGTTTTAGATTAAGATGGGGGTAATTGATTTTTAAAATTTCATTAATTTTCCTTTCAATTTGGTAACTCACATTCCCCAAAAATGGTAACTTGAGATATAAAAGCTCTTTAGGTACAGTTAATTTGGCCGGAAGAGGTTGTTGAAATTTTAAAGAGAGCTGTTTTCTAAAAATATTTTCAATGAGAAAGCCGGGGAATCCATTTTTCAGAAAAAGTGCTTTTCAGGAAGTTCAATTCATCTGACAGATTAATATAAGACGAAGAAATTTTATATGCTCTGTCAAATAAAGTTTTCACCAAATTAACTTTATAAATATGAGGGATGAAAGAATCATACTTAGTGGTCAATCCGGTAAATGTTGGCTTCCTATAAACACTAGTCTGAAATTTGTCATTGTCCTTGTAAATATTGATGTCAAGAAATGCCAGGGAATTATTTTCTTCAGTTTCAAATGTAAATTTAATATTTGGATGTCTAGAGTTGAAATAATGCAGAAACATCTCGATATGTTCTTTAGATCTAAATAGCAAGAAGGAATCATCAATATATCTCCTATAGAAAGCTGGTCTAAATTTAGTAGGGCAACTTTGAAGCCAGAGAGATTCAAAATGGCACATAAATATATTACTAAGTGTAGGACCTAATGGACTACCCATAGCAACGCCATCAATTTGCTTGTAAAAATTTCCATTAAATAAAAACATTATATCTTTAGTAGCTATATGTAATAATTCCTCAAAACTAGACCTGTCCAGACCATTGACTGTTGCTGCATTAAAGAATAAAGAGTTAAGAATAATGTCCAGAGTTTCATTTAAAGGCACATTCGTAAATAAACTTTGGATATCAAAACTCGCCATAATATATTTATCTGCATTTGGAATTTTTAAAATCTCTGAAACAAAAGAGAATGTATCCTTAATCGTATAATCGTTTTTGGTTAGGTTTTCCAAAATTGGTATGAAAAATTTTGAAAGATTATAATTTATAGTTCCGATTGCAGATAAAATTGGACGAATTGGTAAACCAAGTTTATGCACTTTAGGAAGGCCATAAAGAATCCCAGGTTTGGCGCCAGACGAATAAAGGGAATTGTAGATATCATTAGTTATCATATTACTGTTTTTTAATTTTCTTAGGAGTCTATTAAGTTTATCTTCAACTAGATGAATTAGTTTAAGGCAATTACTTGGTATGATGCTAAATTTTGTATTATCAGAAAGGAGTTCATGCATCTTATTAATATAGTTGTTTCTGTCCATAATAACAATACCAACTCCTTTATCAGGTCTAGTTATGAAAAGGTCTTTATTAGACGAAAGTTCTTTTAAATTTTTAAAATCTGTTTTTGTTGTATATTGTATCAATTTCTTAGGGTTGAAATTACGAAAAGATCCAAAAGCTAAGTTTTTTACCTCGTTAAAAATGTAACGTTCCTTTTCATCTGAGAATTTATACATTGGGGAATTCTTAAGGTGTTTTAATAACTTTTCAAATGGCAGGAGAAATTTACATAAATTTAGTTTAAAAGGTATCAGTCCAAAATTCAAACCTTTAGCAAGGGAATTTTTCATACTTGCAGTCAAATAAAAGGAACTGTGATTAAAAATTACTTTTTCTGGATTGAGAGTGTCATTATTAGAATGTAAGCCAAGAGAAAATAATTTCCTTTCATACACTTCAACGAGATTAGATTTGATATTATTAGTAGTTCTGGACAGAATACGACCAAGGTGAATGAAGTCTAAAGCTGATAATTTTTCTTTTAAGAGTGAATTAGATTTTTCAACATTATTAGAAGTTATTTTAATCAAATTCTCTTTATTTTTAATTTCCTTAATAAGAAGAATATTCTGGCATTTCTTGTAGGCAGCAGAACCATATAGTTTTTTATTCCAAAGTTTGAATGATATAAATTTAGGAAACACTTTATTAATTTTGCACGTTTTTAGAAATGAAAGATGAAGATTTAATTTCGTCAATTTGATCAAGTCTTTCTCTAATTTTCGAAATAACATTAATGTAGGTCGTCCATAATTATTAAGCAAAACAGTTGATATAGTACCTTTTTTCTTAAGGCGGAATTTTATAACAGCTAAAAGGACCAAAACAAACTTAAACATTTTTACTACAAAATCTATTGCCGACTAGTTTCGGGTGATCAAATCTTCTACCCATTCTCAAGGCTAAAAGTAGAATGAATAAAAAAATAATAAACTTACAATTTGAAATATAAAATAAATAAATAAATAAATAAATAAATAAATAAATATGATATATCAGAACAGCATTGTCAAATGGCGAAATTTCACTTCAAAATTATAATATTATCAGAATGTAAATTTTCATTTAACTTAGGTTTGTGGTGCCATATATACAAAGATTCCAACAAATGGAGATCCGGCTCATGTTCAAAATCTAAAATTTTAAAATTTGTATCCATTATAGGGTGATTTGATAGCAGAGAATGCGAGTTAATAGCCGAATAGGGGGGATGATGTAATTGTTCCAAAGTTCTGAAGGAAACACCTTTGTGCTCAGCAATGCGGTTTGAAAGACTTCGAGTAGTTTTCCCAATATATTCTGCATCACAGCCACCACAGATATATTTATATATCACCGATGAGCAAAAAGGTGTAGGAAGTCTTTCCTTAGACTTGAAAAATTTACCAATTTTGTTGTCATTATTAAAAATCAGTTTTAGATTAAGATGGGGGTAATTGATTTTTAAAATTTCATTAATTTTCCTTTCAATTTGGTAACTCACATTCCCCAAAAATGGTAACTTGAGATATAAAAGCTCTTTAGGTACAGTTAATTTGGCCGGAAGAGGTTGTTGAAATTTTAAGGAGAGCTGTTTTCTAAAAATATTTTCAATGGGAAAGCCGGGGAATCCATTTTTCAGAAAAAGTGTTTTTAGGAAGTTTAATTCATCTGACAGATTAATATAAGACGAAGAAATTTTATATGCTCTGTCAAATAAAGTTTTCACCAAATTAACTTTATAAATATGAGGGATGAAAGAATCATACTTAGTGGTCAATCCGGTAAATGTTGGCTTCCTATAAACACTAGTCTGAAATTTGTCATTGTCCTTGTAAATATTGATGTCAAGAAATGCCAGGGAATTATTTTCTTCAGTTTCAAATGTAAATTTAATATTTGGATGTCTAGAGTTGAAATAATGCAGAAACATCTCGATATGTTCTTTAGATCTAAATAGCAAGAAGGAATCATCAATATATCTCCTATAGAAAGCTGGTCTAAATTTAGTAGGGCAACTTTGAAGCCAGAGAGATTCAAAATGGCACATAAATATATTACTAAGTGTAGGACCTAATGGACTACCCATAGCAACGCCATCAATTTGCTTGTAAAAATTTCCATTAAATAAAAACATTATATCTTTAGTAGCTATATGTAATAATTCCTCAAAACTAGACCTGTCCAGACCATTGACTGTTGCTGCATTAAGGAATAAAGAGTTAAGAATAATGTCCAGAGTTTCATTTAAAGGCACATTCGTAAATAAACTTTGGATATCAAAACTCGCCATAATATATTTATCTGCATTTGGAATTTTTAAAATCTCTGAAACAAAAGAGAATGTATCCTTAATCGTATAATCGTTTTTGGTTAGGTTTTCCAAAATTGGTATGAAAAATTTTGAAAGATTATAATTTATAGTTCCGATTGCAGATAAAATTGGACGAATTGGTAAACCAAGTTTATGCACTTTAGGAAGGCCATAAAGAATCCCAGGTTTGGCGCCAGACGAATAAAGGGAATTGTAGATATCATTAGTTATCATATTACTGTTTTTTAATTTTCTTAGGAGTCTATTAAGTTTATCTTCAACTAGATGAATTAGTTTAAGGCAATTACTTGATATGATGCTAAATTTTGTATTATCAGAAAGGAGTTCATGCATCTTATTAATATAGTTGTTTCTGTCCATAATAACAATACCAACTCCTTTATCAGGTCTAGTTATGTAAAGGTCTTTATTAGACGAAAGTTCTTTTAAATTTTTAAAATCTGTTTTTGTTGTATATTGTATCAATTTCTTAGGGTTGAAATTACGAAAAGATCCAAAAGCTAAGTTTTTTACCTCGTTAAAAATGTAACGTTCCTTTTCATCTGAGAATTTATACATTGGGGAATTCTTAAGGTGTTTTAATAACTTTTCAAATGGCAGGAGAAATTTACATAAATTTAGTTTAAAAGGTATCAGTCCAAAATTCAAACCTTTAGCAAGGGAATTTTTCATACTTGCAGTCAAATAAAAGGAACTGTGATTAAAAATTACTTTTTCTGGATTGAGAGTGTCATTATTAGAATGTAAGCCAAGAGAAAATAATTTTCTTTCATGCACTTCAACGAGATTAGATTTGATATTATTAGTAGTTCTGGACAGAATACGACCATATATTATATATATATAATATATTTATATATTATATATTATATATGATAACTATATATATATTTATATATATATATATATATATTTTTTTTTTTAATAAGATATATATATATTATATATAATATATATATATATATATATATATATATATATATATATTTATATATATGGACCTTGTTCTGTGCCTATAACATATAATACTATATTATATATACTAAATATAATATATAGTATATATATATATAGATATAATAATATATATATATTTATCTAAATATATATATATTATATATAATATATATATTATATAGTATATATATATATATATATATATATATATATATATATATATATAATATATGTTATCCAGGTTATATGTCTCGAAGGAAGGCGGTCTATGGAAGCAAGGGAGCAATGCTGTCCCTGGTTAAATAAGAAGATAATCTACAAAAAACTGAAATATACTCAATCTTAAACATTTCAATCTATCTTATTACAAGTAATCATGTCTATTTTAAAAGTTTTATTTTATTTTGGTTTTGTTAATCACAAATAGACATGATAACGATGTATTGTTTACCATTCTTTTGGTCAGTTGTGATTTTGGTGAGAGAGAGAGAGAAAAGAGAGAGAGAGAGAGGAGAGAGAAGAGAGAGAGAGAGAGAGAGAGAGAGGAGAGGAGAGAGGAGAGAGAGAGAGGAGAGAGAGAGAGAGAGAGAGAGAGAGAAGGGAAAAAATAACTAACATAAAGAAAAGAGTAAGAAATATATAGAGACAAAGACTAAGAGAAGTTGATAAAGAGCAAGATTAACGAGAAAGGAACAGATGAAGAAGAGAGAGAGAGAGAGGAGCAGAAGAGAGAGAGGAGAGAAGCAGGAGAAGAGAGAGAAGAGAGAGATGAAGAGAGAGAGAGCAAATGAAATGTGAACTTAATATTGATAAGCTAAAAACTGACAAAATGGTGCTTTTAGGATAAAAGAATCCTTTTACCACAGAATTACTTTTTTTTTTTTTAACCAGTAAATCATTAAAAGTTAGCTTCTTCCTATTCAAAAACACCATTTTTTTCCTTTTAAAATACTCATGAAAACATTAAATATTCTTTATATATATTATAGTATTATATTATATAGTGATATATATATATTATATATGATATATATATAATATGATATATAATATAATATATATAATATATATTATATATTAATATTATATATATATATGAAATATATATATAGTATAATATATTTTTTTATAATATAATATAATATATATATATATATATATATATATATATATATTTTGGGAAGTTCTGTTGCTTCTGAATCATGTAAAAACTGTATTAAAGCAATAAACATTTATGCAAAGTATCATAAAAAATTTATTTGAAGTTTTATTTATTGATTTTTTGTACATTTCGATTATAGTTTTAATAAAAACATAAAAAAAATACCTATGAAATCCTAACAATTAGGCTTCATCTCGTGTAGGGATGAAGAAACACTGTCGAATGTGTTTTCAGTATTAGCTCTGATACACTCGATATCATTTTTATTTTTTTATAATCGATTTTTTTTCTACTATGCCACGATTCGATTTATAGAACAAAGTGGTACCTATAATATTTTATAATAAAAAAATATTAACAAAATTTGCAAGAACATTTTTTTACATAAGATATCAATAAAAAAATACATAAAAATAGATATAACTACGAATAATATAATATATATCATATTACTATCATAATATATATAAGGTATATATATATATTATACTATACTATATATATAAAAAAATATATATAAAAATGAATATATATATATATAATATATAATTTATATTATATATATATATATCAACCTAACCTAGATTGATTCTAAGTGGCCGTAAAATACTGACCTAGACCTAGCATGGGTTCGATTCTCGTTATAATGATATACTACTACGGGTTACTAATATATATTATTATAATATTATAATATTAGCAGGGGACATAGTATATTTATATATATTATTAATAATATATATAATATACTATAGTTATATATCAGTATATATATCCTTATAAGTATATAGGTAGTGTTTGTATAATGACGTCTACGCGAGACGTAGGAGTTGGATGTTGGAGCGCTATTGTACCTCAAAAAAGTGGGTTGAAACCCTTTACCCTTTGAGAGATGATTTTGTTTTGGGTTGGTGTTTGTTGGGTTAGTTAACTAACTTCCAAGAGTGTTACCATCGTTGATTTCAAAATCGATTAGCTTAAAAAAGGAAACGCCAGATCATTTATACCGTCTGAAGCATAGCTTCCTCAAGAGGAGGTGAAGGTTATGGATTCTTTTGGACCATATACTCACCCTAACCGTGCCCAATACGGGCGCCCTCCCATGCTAATATTGGAGACCATCGCTCAAGGGTAAGGGTTCAAAACCCACTTAGGACCATTACAAATATACAAATAATTTTGTTTGCGTGTTTTATTGACAAATATCTTGAATATATATATATATAGTATATAGTATATTATATAATATATATATATATATATATATATATATATATAAAATATATATTATATATATATATATTTATAATATATATATAATAATACGTAGTATCCTTATACTGTACTATATATATTATATTATATAACTTTATAAAAATCTCGAGCCATCTAGGTTGGATCATCTATTTTACGGCGGCCATCGTAGATCAATTCTAGGTTAGGTTTAGCGTCTTACGGCATCAATTATATAATATATATATATATATTATATATTATATATCTTATATATATTTTATAATTATATATATATCATTATATATATATACTATATATAGGATGCGGAAGATGAGAGAGGAGAGAGAAGGAGAGAGAGGTTATGGTCTCTCTTGGGTTAGGTCCTTACTAGTTCAGAATTTGATACATTGTTAAATATACTCCAGAACTTACTTTTTGTATATCTTAAGAAAACTATCTTAACCGGATTAGTAAGTGTCTAAAAACCAAGACCTTATAAACTCAATATGAATCAGCGATTGGCCGTAGGAATAACTAACAGCTGGATTAGTCGTTTACTAACGTAGGCATAATCCTAAATTGTTTGAAATAATATATAATATATATATATAATATACTACTAACTATATATATATATATATACATTAATATATATATATATAATATATATATATTATATTATTATATATATATATTATATACTATTCAATCTATCGTACATAAAATTTAGTTTTGCAACATTAAAATTTCTTTTTTATTTATTTACGTACATTTTTTATGTAATCAAATCGTTTAAAGCTTCAAATTGTAAAAAAAATTCCTCGATTATTAAAAAAAATTAATGACATAAGATATATCAATAATTAGGAAAAAAATCATCAATAGTGTTTAATCCTCCCTATAAAACAAGGCAAAATTAGCACGGTTAAAGATTTTCGGAGCGTTATTTTTTAAAATTTTTACTTTAAAATATTAATACATAATTACTATAGAAACCTGGTAAAAAAAAAAAAAAGAAGAAAAAAAAAAAAGAAAAGTACAAATAATTTTTTGATACCATTTTTTGTATATTAAATGTTTATAAATGATTTAGAAGCGACAGGACTCGGCAAATAGGATATATATATATATATTATATATAATATATAATATATATATATATATAATATATACTATATATATAATATAATATATATATATATATATATATAATATTTATATATGTATAATATATATAAATAAATATATATATATTATATATATATTATATAGTGATATATTATATATATATATAAATAAATCTATTATGTATATGTGTGTAGCTACAGAACTCTAATAATAATATTATATATATATATATATACAATGAAATAGAAGAGAGACAAAAATAATAGAAGAAAATTATCGTCCTCTTCCTTGAAATTTTGCCCCACAATACTTGAATGCAAGAGTTTAATTAAGAGAAATTAAATTGAATTAAGCGTTAAATGTTCGCTGGTGATTAAGTTTCATATTTTCCTTGTAAAATGAATTAAGTTCTCAACGACTGAATTAAAATAAACTCGAATTTATTTGGAATTTAAATCGATTGAAGTCAATTTGCAGGAGTGGAGCCTTTAATTCTATATATATATATATCTCTTATAAATATATATATATATATATATATTATAATTATATATATATATATATATAATATATTATAATAATATATAAATCTATCTATTGATTATAAATTATATATATATATATATATATATATATATATGGGTGAAATAGCAGAAGAGGGGCGAGTTTTCAAGAGACTTTTCAAAGAAGTTTATTTAGATGAAAAGTTAGATAAATATGTATAGAATATATAAATCATAGTTTTTTGTTAAAAAAATTTTAATTACATATATTTTCCAATAGGAAAATTCATATGTCACACTCATGAAATAACTAAAGGACGTACGACATCATCTTATATTTTTAATGGCAACATTTGACGGTTTCAATTTAGAGATAAATATATAATTTAATGAGAAACTAACATTGAAAGCTGTCCTAATAAATGATTAAATATTTTATTATTATTATTATTTATTAGTTATTAATATTATTTATTATTTTTATTTTTGGTAAATGTGTTTTTTATTATTATTATTAATATTTTATTATATTATTATTATTATTATTATTATTAATTATTATTATTAATTATTATTAAATTTATTCTATTTATTATTATTATTATTATTATTATTATTATTATTATTATTATTATTATTATTATTATTATTATTATTATTATTATTATTATTATTATTATTATTATTATTATTATTATTTTATTATTATTATTAAATTATTATTATATTATTATTATTATTGATTATTATTTAATTATTTTTATTTATTAATAATGTTATTTTTAATTATGATCATTGAAATTAATATGAATTAATTTTTTCATTTTTATTTTTAGTCAGGTCTTTAATTCAAATTCATATATATATATATATATATATATATATATATATATATATATATATATATTATACATATTTTTATATAATCATACATAATATATATATATAATATATTATATATAATATAATATATATATATATATTATATATATAATAGATATACTATATTATATAATATATATATATATATATATATATATATATTATAGTAATATATTTATATAAAAATATATATGTTATATATATATATATATATTATATATATATATATATATAATTATATATATATAATATATATATAAACTATATATCTATATATATATATATATATATATATATATATATAGTCATTTTTGATTTCATTACTATACGAATCAATCTTAGTGTATATCTCACTAGATATCTATTGAAGTCGGGTCTCTCGGCCTCTAGTTGGACGACGGGGGGGACTTCGTCCCCCATCGCTCTGAGCCCCCCTAACATGGAAATATATGTTTCTTTGAATCTTCAACTTTTCTAGGGGACTCGAGCTAATGGAGGGCAGAGGGGGCAACGAAGTCCCCCCGTCGTCCACCTAGAGACCCCGACAAATATAATCTATGCGGTCTACTCTAGGGTGTTCGTTAGTTTTAAATCATAAAATGACTTTAACATTTATATAATATATATATATATATATATATATATATATATATATATCGTATATATATATATATAATATATATAATATATAATATATATATATTATATTATAATATAATAATATATATATATAATATATATATAATATATATATATATAAATAATATATATATATATATAATATTTAATATATATATATATTATATAATAATATAGAGAGAGAGAGAGAGAGAGAGAGGAGAGTAGAGAGAGAGAGAGAGAGAGAGAGAGAGAGAGAGATAGATAGATAGATAGAGAGAGAGAGAGAGTGAGTCAATCTACTCGGTACTCAGCTCGAGTCGACCCTAACGTCATAGATAAATATTCAACCAGACCGAAAGGAGTTGAAATAGCAGTCTTTTTGATGTCCTCCGGTCGTATTGGAATTGGATTGTATGTCCTCTAATGATCAATCTATTTTTATGAAGATTGTTCATTCATGTAAAAGCTGTAAGAGACCTTGAATGCGAGGAAGTGGATGCCCATGTCTTCAGTAAAAGCATTCAAAGATCTGTAACCACCAGAAGGTCTCCAATTTTCTGGGGTTTTCTTTGGCACCAGATGGAGCGGAGAAGTTCAAGAAGACTCGAAAGGTCTAATGATTCCATTCTTCAAGAGAGTGTCAAATTCTGCCTTTACTGCTTTTAGTTTACCTTCAGGAAAACGGTGAGGACTTGTAAACACTGGAGAAAAATCACCAGTCTCTTTGTAGTGAGCATATCCTTTTGGATTAAATTTTGGATGTTCGTCAGTTACAAACAGTCAAGCAATGAGGTAAGTTAATAAAGGGTAACTCCTGCGGCAAAGATGAGATGTTAGAGTCTTCAATGTTAGCGTTGATTTATAATGAAGTAACTTCTGCGAAGAGACTTTAAGGTTTGCCAGAGGAGAAGTATTTGTGTCTTGCATAGGTTTCCCACAATCAATGATTATGTAGTAATGGTGTAGAAAATGCATACCTAATATTGGCCATCGCACGGAGTCAACCTACCGAATTGAGAATGTCCAATTAAATTCCCACGACGATTCTTCTTGATCGTATATATATGTCGCTATTTCATCATGACACATGATAGACGTGAAATTAGTTGCGGAATAGTTTACCTTAGTTGATAATAGGGACATGTTGGTTACCACTGAAGAAGTTAAACTTGAAATGGAAGCTCCAGTGTCTAAGAGGAAGAGAGTATCTGCCCCGAATATTGTAACATTGTGCAAGTTGACGAGCTGTTAAAGCGACGCAACATTAGCCTCAAATCTTTCTAGTTTAATAATTTAATAATAATAATAATTATTTAGGTATTAATTAAAATAAAGAATGACAAAGTCAGAGAGAAAAATAAAAATAAAAATAATAATAATAATAATAATAATAATAATAATAATAATAATAATAATAATAATAATAAAAATAATAATATAATAATAATAAAAATAAAAATAAAAAATAAAAATAAAAATTTAAATAAAAATAAAAATAAAGATAAAAAATATAAAAATAAGAAATATAAAATAATAATAATAATAATTAATCATAATAATAATAATTGATAATATAATAATAATAATAATAATTTAAATAATTCTAAAATAATAATAATAAATAATAATAATAATAATAATAATAAATAATAATAATAATAAATTAATAATAATAATAATAATATTCATAATAATAATAATAGATTATTAATAAAAATTTTTTTTGATTTAATTATAATTATAATATATTATAATTGCTATAATTATAATTATATTAAATAATGAAATTGAAGTCGATAATGCTATCATTTATTGAATTATAATTTGTAATTATAATTATAATTATAATTATAATTATAATTATAATTATAATTATAATTATAATTATAATTATAATTATAAGTTAATAATAATTAAATTATAATTAAATTATACATAGTATTAATAATGAATAAATTTTAATTATAGTAAAGTAAACATAATATTAAGTAATAATAAATAATTAATAATAATAATAATAATAATAATAATAATAATAATAATAATAATAAATAATTAATAGTTTTAATTATAATAATAATAATAATAATAATAATAATAATAATAATAATAATAATAATAATAATAATAATAATAATAATAATAATAATAATAATAATAATATAGTTGAAAAATAATAATTATATTGCATATAAACACATGTGTGAAAACTGAGGCTAAAATAAATAAAAAATAAATTTCCACAGTTTATGTATTTATTTATATTAAAATAATTTCGTTTAATTTCGAAAGGGATAATCATCTTACCTCGAGCCAAATACAGTAAAGCTTTGATTAAATTTTGGGCTTTTAATTTAATATATATTTTTTCCAATTTAAATAAATTCCTCTTTTGGAAGTAGATTAAAATATTATCAAAAACTTTTTTTTTTTAATATTTAGTCAGTTATGAATATATAGTGAGCGAAAAAATATTTAAACATTAAAAATCAATTTATATAAATATATATATATATACCCTGGATATTATATAATATATAGATATATAGTATATATTATATATATATATATATATATATATATATATATAATATATTATAATATATATAATATATATATATATATATATTTATATATATATATATACCCTGGATACCCTCCTCCTACTTCTTCTTTCATGTGTCCCACGACTCCTACTGGACGGCATTCCTCCCATGTTTTGTGGGATTGTGCTTCAGAGCTGGCGCCTGTTATCGTTCGGCTTTATTCTCCATGCCTTAATATTAACACTTTCTCCCAAAACTTGAAGCAAGCATATGTTCAACCGATCGCGAAAAAGTGTAACTAAAAGTGTAACTACTCTAATCCTTCTAACTACTGTCTTTTTCCTCTCACTTTTATTCTTTCCAAAATCTTTGAAACCTTCATCAACTGTCATTTCCTAGATCAGCTGGTATCTCATTTCCTCCTTTCAGATCACCTGTATAGTTTCCGACGTTCGGTGTTAACTGTTGACATTCTTTCCTATCTCTCTGATTTATGGTCTTCTGCACTTTGGGACTATGGGGAATAGTAGTGGTGCGGCACCCACATACGAAAGCCTTTGAACCGTCCTATGCAGTGTCACTACTATGTAAGCTCCCTTCCTATGGGTTTCATCCTTCTCTTTGCTCACTTATGTCTAGTTTCACACAGATCGCTCCTTATCGTCACCAGTTGATGGGACGACCTCTTTCTCCTTTCGTTTTAATTGTAGTATTCCGCAAGGTTCTGTTTAATCACCAACGCTTTTCTTATATATCATTAACGATCTTCTCAGCTGCACATCCAACCCTGTTCATTCTTATGCCGATGACTCAACTCTCAATTCTTAAACCTATTTCAAATCTGCTCCCTCTTTTGCATCTGAAGTTGTTTCTCGACTTAACTTTTCGGAATTTATTCTTGCCGATGTGGATGGGATTTCCCTGTGAGGTTACTTCAACGTTGTGTAATTCAACTCAATAGAAACTCAACTTCTTTACATCTCCCTCTCAAAAACACCTCCAAACTTTCCTATCTTCTCGACTACTCTTCCATCTCATTTGTGGATAGCATAAACATACTTAGTCTGAACATAAGCAACTAACTATCTTGGAAACTTCATATCACAATGATTGATAAGGTGGCCTCAAAAAATCTGTGAGTTCTATTCAGGTTGCAGGAATATTTTTATCCCGAACAGATACTCCATTTATATAAGTGTTTTATCCGCTCTTGTATGAAGTACTGTTTTCTCATTTGGGGGTGGGGTTCTTCGGTTCCATCCTTCTTTTGGATAGGGTTGAGTCTAAAGCTATAGGACTATTAACTGTCCCCTACTTTCAAACTCCCTTGACTCTCAATCTCTGTAAAGTGACGTTGGTGCACTATCTGTTTACTACGGGTACTACAGCTGCATATGCTCGAGGGAGTTGACTTCTTCTAATTCACTACCATTGCATCGCCATCGTAGCACAAGAGGTGACCTACTTTCTCATGAATTCTTTGTGAATATTGGGAACTCCAGGCTTCTTCGTTTTGATACCTCCTTCTTTCCAGCCATCTCTCCTGAAGAGGCAGAACTTTCTGCAGTCATCTCTTTTCATACTGTATTTAATTTCTCTCTCTCTCTTTTAATTATCAGTTTGCGTTAACCTCAGAGATTTACATTAATTAGGCTTGGGATTGGGTTGGTTTTCCCATGATATTTGTATTTTATTATTCTTCCCCCTCCTTGGAAAGGGCTCTGCCAGTGATTGGTGGTAACCTATATATATATATATATATATATAATATATATAATATATATTATATATATATTATATATATATAATAAGAATATATATATATATAATATATAAATATATATAATATATATAAGTAGTATAGTATATAATATACTATATATATATATATATTACTATATATATAAATATATATAATATATATATACTAATATATATATATATATATTTGTAGTATAATATATATATATAGTATAGTATATAATATATATATATATATATCTATAATATTATATATATATATAATATAGATATGTTCTTTATCCTGATCGATAGTGATAAATGAATGTTTGACATAATCGATATATGTATATATATATTATATATATTATATATATATATATATATATATAATATATATATATATATCATATATATATAATATTATATTAGATAGTATATAATTATATATATATACTATATATATATATATATATATATATATATATATATAATAATACTATATACTAAATATATATATATAGAATATTATATATATATTATCTTATATATATATATTACTATATATATAATATATATATGATATATTATATATATATATATATATATATATAATATATATATATAGCTATATAAATAATAGTATTATAAATATATATATATAATTTTTATTAAATATAATATAAGTAGTTATATATATAATAATATAATATATATATATATATATTAATATATATATATTATAATATATATATATATATCTATATATATAATATATATATATATATCATGAATATGGTTAATTATACGCGACTCAGCTGATTTCATGAAACTTACCGGAAATGCTTTAAATGAACTAAAGTGAGCAAAAAAAAAAAAAAAAAAAAATAGAAAAAAAAATATATGAGAAACGGACCTGAAAAAAGATATATGGTCACCAAATGTTATATAGCCAGTATTGTCTACGAATGAAATTAATTTTTTGAAATATAACACTATCCTCCAATATTCATGAAAATTACATACAATGCTTAAAATGATTCTAAGCCTGATAAAAAAATCGGAAAAATTATCCTGAAAAAATCTATGAACTGCCCTCATTTGACGTTAATAACATGTAAAATCAAATATTTCAACTTTTCATGAATTTTACGCTTCTTATTTGTATTTATTTTTCTACCACTCAAGGGTTGGGGGTACGAGGGGACTTAACTCTCAGTGG
>JABUQX010084567.1:32500-35187 GCA_015478945.1 Trachelipus rathkii
CCCCGTCGGCGCGAGCCCCCTAAGAAAGGGGGATAAATAAAATTTTTTTTTTAAATATTTCCGACGAATAAATGCAAAAAAAAAAAAAATTAAATAAAAAAAAAACTCCTTAAAAACTTCCGCTGATTCCAAATATATAATTTGTTTTACTGTAGGTGCTGCCGTTCTCGAGTTACATGATGTCATCTTTAGACACTCTGACCAATAATAATTATTTTTTAATAAATTATTTAAAACTAATAATAATAATTACCCCTCTAAACATTGAATTATAACGAACTGTTGTGACATCTGTAATATTAAAATTTTTCCAATGTTTCTTGCAAAATTTCATAGTTGATAACTCTTCTGCTCATGAATAAATATAAAGCAAAATTTGTCGAAAAGGAGTGTTGAATCTTTCCAACCAAGTGCCTCTTTTCAAAGTAAAATTTACCTGACAGCCAGATTTGTAGCATACCCAGCGATAATAATTTACTCACTAATTTAATTCTTCATCGATAAGAATTTGTCACATATTTCTGTGACAGAAAAATTTAAATTGTTGAATAACGTATTGCATCCATTCATTTTTAACATCTTTTTATAACGAAAACAAAATGACATTCCATGTTTTATTACAAAACCAAACATTAACAGAAACTTCAATACAGATGTATACACACAAACAAACCTAAAAATTTTTAACTGATTAACGATGTTAGTTTTTTTCCTAAATAACTAAAGGAAACAAAAAAAAAAGAATTTGTTCTCATTTACCATGTTCAGTTCTAGAGCAGTTTAAATACTTATTTTAATTATTTATTCATTTCGATTACTTTTATTTTATATAAACTGTTTTACTTTATTTAAATCAATAGAAGGTTGCTTAGAACCTATATATATATATATATATATAATTATATATATATATATTACTAATATATATATATATACTATATAATATAGATAAATATACTATAATATTTTTTATATAAAAAAATAAAAATTGATTTTGTCAAACTATTTAATTTTTTTTTATTTATAATTTATATATACTATATATATATATATATATTATATATATAATACATTATATATATATATATTTAATATATATATAATATATAATATATAATATATATATATATATATATATATTATATATTATATATATATAAATTATATAATATATATATATATGTATATATATCTGTATATATATATAGTATATATATACTATATATAAATGATATATATAATATATATATATATATATATATATATAGATATATAAATATATATATAATATTTCTTTATTATATAAATACATGTATATATAAATATATATATATATATATACTTATATAATATATATTATATATATATTATAATAATATAATATATAGAGAAGAGAGAGAGAAGAGAGAGAGAGAGAGGAGAGACAAGACGAGACGAAGGAGAGAGAGAGAGACGAGAGAAGATAGAGA
Organism: Trachelipus rathkii; assembly: GCA_015478945.1. Classification (NCBI taxonomy): domain Eukaryota; kingdom Metazoa; phylum Arthropoda; class Malacostraca; order Isopoda; family Trachelipodidae; genus Trachelipus; species Trachelipus rathkii. The sequence goes on from JABUQX010084567.1 coordinate 33,970, forward strand.
GATGGCGCAGAAGAGAAGAAGAAGAAGAGAGAGAGAGAGAGAGAGAGAGAGAGAGAGAAAGAAAGTTCAAATCGCTGTACTCAAAATTCTCGGAAAAACGTAAGTCAAAGTGACACTTTCGGCGAAATAGAAAACTCGCGAAAACTTAACTCGATATTACAGAACCAGTATCTACAAATATGCCATATATATATATTATATACATATATATATATAAATATATATATATATATATATAATAATATATATTATATTTTTACATTTTATTCATTTCATATATATAATATAATAATATATAATATATATATGAGATAGATAGCTTAAAAAATTATTAAAATAAAGAGAAAATATAGATAAATCTAGAATATGCAAATTAGAAAAATATATTGGAAAAAGAAGGAATTGTGAGAAGAAAATTGAATATTAAAGTAATTTTTTAAAAACAATCAAAAAAATCTTCCAACCCTCGAACTATTGAGTGGACAAAAAAGGGTCGGAAAAAGTGAACTTTTTTATCCGAGATTTTGTTATGCTTAGTCACGTGTTACTCGTTTTTTTTTATTTATAAAAAAGGGTTTTCACAGTGGAAGTGAATTTAAATTATTATTATTATTATTATTATTATTATTATTATTATTATTATTATTATTATTATTATTATTATTATTATTATTATTATTATTATTATTATTATTAATTTTTATTATTAAAAGTTCCACATTATTATACTATTTACTATATTAGTAATGAGTATTAATTATTATTATTATTACTATTATATTATTATTATTATCATCAACTCATTATTATCAATATACATATATTATTCTATTCATTTAATTTCACATTATTCATTATTGATTATTATTTTATACTATATTATTTTAAATATATTATAATTATTATATTAATTGAATTATTAATATAATTATTATTATTATAATTATTATATTATATCATATAATTATAATGTATAATCAAGTTATAATTAAATTCATTATTATATTATTATTATTATTATTATATAATTATTAATATTGATATTATTAATTTATTATTATTAATTCTATTATTATTTATTATCTATTACTATTATTATTATTATTATTAAATTATTATATTATTATTTCAATTACTTATTATTATTACTTACTGCATATAAAGATTAGTCCTCCTCTCTTCCACATTCCAATGCTTTCCATCTCTTCGTGGGCCCTC
>JABUQX010084568.1:0-38775 GCA_015478945.1 Trachelipus rathkii
AAAATTAAAATTTCAATTTCGTTTTTGCCTTAGTGCCGAAAAGTTGGGCACTAGTTTGTAGGTCATGTGTGCATAGTTTAAAAAAACAAAACAAAAATATCTTCCGTCTCCATTTCCTCCTTGATTTTTAGCAGATTTTTACCATATAGTTAATAATGTGTATTACGACTGCTTTGTTGTTAGCTTCTCATTTTATTTGTAAAACGCAGAGGTAACCGGAAACTCACCACAGAGAGGCGTATGTGGCACACTGCGTGCGCGCTCCGCTATCGAATCACAATCAAAGTCTCCCTTCATTTACAAGTGAAATTCCCATCGGTGATGTGAGTTTTTCGATGATTTTGTTTCTATTGGAATAAAAATATTGTGCTCATTAAATTTATTTGTAAGAACGTTCCTGTTTGTTTTGTTACTGGAATTGTTGATTATTTTATAACAGCACCTGCTAAAGTAGTCAAGAAGGGGTAAATAGTAATAACGTCAAATGTTTTAGCAATTATTTGAAAAGAAAAAAGCAAAGTAAAAGCAGCATATTTTCCAGTCTTTGCTGCTCCAACGCTGTTAAGTTGTCATATTTTGCCAACATATGAAGGCGTAATGAAATAATATTTGTTGGTTCGGAATGATTGTAAAGTGAAGTTAAATAACTTCAATCCAAGTGTTTCAGATGTCGCGGATAAAGTGGCAGAAAGAATTGAAGAAATTTGGCATACAGCCTACTCTTCCTTTTATTTCGCGCCAGCGTGTAGTACAGATGATTCACACATACAACGAAAAATACAAGAATATAAAGAAATATTTTGGTATGAAAACATTGTCAACAGCAACTTTAGAAACGAAACTTAAAACCTTCCAGATAGACTCGCAGAAATTATTCGACATTTCTTCATGTATGTGTGTTTCTTTTTAAAAATGTTCTTGCCCAAAGCATGAAAGGATCCCTGAAATGGAAATATCTCTTCTTATAGACCAACGAACACTTAGACAAATGTCCATAGGCACAGTTGATTTAAAAACAACTGAAAAACTGAGGAAACGAGCCGAAAGGAAGCAGAAAGAGGCTGAAACATTGAGACGTTAAATAAACGTTTCTCCATCTGCTACTCCATCTAGGCTCACATTTCCTGAACCAGATTCCGACGTGGATCCACATCCACATCATTCCGAAAGTGAAACAAAATACTTGAAGCCTTCCACGTCCACATTGACAGAATCTGAAGGGAAAAATACTTCACGATCAAGACGATACCCAGCATTAGCAACAGCTTGCGAAAGGACCGGAGTTTCAGATCAGGCTGGAGCCTTCATTGCAAGCGCTGTTTTGGAAGATTTGGGAATGATTAACGAATCAGAAACATCAAATGTGGTTGATAGACATAAAATAAGAAGAGAAAGGAAAAAAATGGGTACTGAGCATCAGTAAAGAAACGAAAGCAGCTGGAACCACTGAAGGGACTTTATTTTGATGGGGAGAAGGACCAAACTCCAATACAAGAGAATGTAAGGGGAAAGATGTACCAGAAAACGGTCCTGGAAGAACACGTTACAATGATTAATGAACCAGGAAGCAAGTTACTTGGACACATAGCACCAACCTTTTCATCGGCTTTGAGCATCTCCCAAATGATGTCATATTTCATGAAGAATAAGAATATTGACAATCATCAACTAGTAGCAATAATATGCGATTGGACAGTCATTAATACTGGCTATAAAAATGTCATAATTGCCCGTTTTGAGAAAGCCATTGGCAAACCCTTACACTGGTTTATCTGCCAGTTACACGCAAATGAGTTGCCACTCCGACATTTGGTGCAACATTTGGATGGTGGAACGAGTGGGCCTAATGCATATTCTGGCCCAATTGGGAGAATATTGGCAAATTGTGAGAACCTTCCAGATGTTAAATTTGTAGCCATTTCTAGCGAATTTCCGAAAATCGACAGAAACGAGCTTAGCACAGACCAGCAATACCTTTGAGATGTTTGTCAAACTGTCACAAATTGAAACTGCTCATCAGGTTTGTCACAAAGGCAACCTGGGAAAATATCTCATGCACGTTGGTTAACAACCGCAAATTGCATTAGGCGTTTATACATTAGCTCTTCAAATCCTTCAAACCAACTTTGGCAAAGTTCATCATAAGAGTGTACGCACCAATGTGGTTTACAATAAAATTAAATCAATATTGCACGGATGGCCCACGAAATTTGTGGAAGGCAATAAACATCTCGCGCTATCTTAAAAAAGAATTAAAGACTGGGATCGATCCCATTATCCAGAGAAACGGCTATTTCGGCCACCCGGAAGCAATAATCCTGTCAATGATCACAGACGACAGACATGCCATTTGAGAACTTCGACTACGTAAGATTTTGCAAGCAAGAATGGAAAAAAAGAGATCAGACACTACAACATTCCCACGCTCAACTTCGAAGCAGTTTCATATATAGATCTTATTGATTGGGAGAAATGTAAATTGACGGAACCTCCAATAACATCTATCTCACTTAGCAGAAGATGATTTGAGAAATTTGATTTTCAGTGGAGATGGAGAGCCTGTAGCTCAACCCCTGGGAAGCCTAAAATTTCCCTGACACACCCAAAGTGTTGAACGTTTCGTGAAACTAGTAACAGAGGTTTCTATGGCTGTGCGTGGAGAAAATAAGCGTGACGGTTTAGTTAGAAGCAGAACAGAGTCGAGAAAAGCTATGCCTTCATTTGAAATCAAACGCGAGTACCAAGTAAAACTGGAATAACTGCAAGGGCAAGGAAGTTATTGCCCATATGGTTGGGTGGATGGGTGGGCATGGGTGAAACTTGCAATGGAGCCACCTCCCCGTTGTGAGTTCTGGTTTTTTTCTGAATTATAATTCAGAAAAAAGCGAAGAGTTGCATACAAAATAATGGAAATACACAGTATTAACTATATGATAAAAATCTGCTAAAAATCAAGGAGGAAATGGAGAGGGAAAATGTATTTTTTTCTTGAAACTTTGCACACATGACCTACCTACTAGTGCCCAACTTTTCCTCACTAGGGCAGACACGAAATCGAAATTTTTTTTTTTTACGCTTCGACCTAATAGTATATTATATATATATATATAATATATGTATGGATAAGGGTATATATAGTTATACTGTATATATAGTATTTATATCTATATATATATAATATATATATGTTTTATAGTATATATTATAGTATAATATTAGTATATTTATAGGTATTAAATAGATATTATATACTATAGCTAAATAGAAATATATATAATATATATATACTATAGTAGGGTATATATTAATGGTATACTATGATATATATGGTGTATGTAGTTTATTTACATATTATATTAGTTTTTAATTGATAATTAATAAATATATAGATTTATATATCATATAAATATTTATATTATATTATATTATAGTATATTATATGTTATATCTTATATAATTATTATTAATATATAGGTATATATTATATATATATATAATATAATATAATATAATAATATGATAAAATTATATATTTATTGAAAATAAGACACATTACGGACAATTATGATCGCACTGGCTGTCCTTCTTCATGACACACAGCATATAAAATTAACTATGGCGTATATTTAAGGTTCTTTTCTGAGGAGCTTCAAGACATCTGTCAGCTGCCTATACTGGACCAAGAATTGAACATATTAAGAGTAACGGCTACAATCAGGTAGGAACCGACCGGTGGGCCCTCGGCCTCGGCCTTTCCGGCCCGGCCCCGGCCTTTTAGCAACCCCTGCTCCCGGCCCGGCCCCTGCCAAAAAATTCAGGCAAAAACCGGGGTTTTCTACCGCGGTTAACTGTAAATTTACATCATAATACAATGTACAATTAAAAATCAAACAAATAAAAAAATATAGGTTTAATTCCGTATTATCTTGTTATAAATATTGCAATAGTATTAAACATATCCTAAGGTATAACAAATTTTTTTTGGTATTTACTATGATTTCAAATTAAAATTGAGAGCCAAAAATTATTATATTTTTTCCGAGTTTTTTACATAAAAACTATTCGAAATTTGATATATCAATAGAATTCGGAAAAAGTGAAATAAATACAATTTTGTAAAATATTAATGTCTATTTATAAATTAAATAAGATATCTTTCAACTTAAAATCAAACATTATTTTCCGAAATCTCTTTTTTCAAACTTACTCCCTTATTAAACTATTTCTAATGTAGTATATATATATATATAATTATATAATATATATATATATTATATATAATAATATATTGTAATGATAGTTTTATAAATATAATATATGATCCCATATTATACGTATAGTATAGTATATAATAGTATATAAGTATATAGTATTTAATATATACTATATTATATATATATTATATTATATATATAGATATACGTACGAGCAGTTTATAGCCTATATATATGAGTTAATATGGCAAGATGCTACAGGTGGTGTACTATATATCAGTTGGCGACTCGTTGGGTACTGAAATGGGCAGTGGTATGCGATTCACAAATATATATATATAGTTATATATATATAATATATATATATTATAGATATATTATATAGTATAAGTATATATATATATATATATATATATAAATATATATATTAATAAATATATATATATATATTATATATATATCATATAATCGCAATATTTTACGAAATGATAGCCACACTCTGGCATATTGTGTTTTCTGACTTCGCCTTCATAGGATAACACAATTATCAAAAGGAAAAGTTTACTCTGTATTCCGAATAATTTGTAAATATAAAGTTTGAAAACTAATAAAATTGCCCTTATAATGATAATAATTTACATTTTTAATTTTTGAAATTGTGATGCTGATTCCAAATCTGTGTGATCGCTATTATTGACTTTCATAGTATAGTCAATCGACAAGATGGTCAAAAAAACAATTTTAGAAGGGAACTATAGTCTTCTTTCAGTTGCTAAGATACGCAGATCGAGGGCATTCAGGTCATATCTTTTCCATTGTATTTCCTTGTAAAACAGTTTTATATTATTTTAATCTAGAAAAGCATTACTTTCTAGCTGCATAAGATAATGATAGTTATTAATTTTTTAGGCAACTTTATATTGTTTTTTCAAAAGTCTGATCCGTTCCATTTTCCATAATGTCCCTATTTGAATCAAGAAAACCTTTTAGCGTCACGGAAAATAGAAATCTTCTCAAATGTTAAATATGATAAACTGTAAGTTCAGAATTGAGTCTCAAGATGTTAAATAAAAAAAATAGATAAACAGTTACGGTCTTTTAAGTAGTGCAACATCAAATATTCAGTAATCTTTTGATTCGGTATAATTGGAAGCAGGATTAACGCCCAATAGTCTTCTTTCACCTCACAGAACATCATACGTTTCTCCTGCAATTTTAATGTAGTTCTTCATTAATGATGGTCACATACTGTTCTTATCTAATCTTAAACTAATCTATTGTAGGTTCACTCACAGCTTTTTTTATTGAGAATTACGTGCTGCAGAATTTTGATCTTGAATTTCTATGTTAGTTTAGAATACAACTGCATCGTTGTGTTGCATTAGGTGTTATGGCGTTAAAAAACTGTTGTGCCAAAATACAACAAGGTATAATGGTAATCAGTCTCAATATCCTTCTAGCCAAGACTTCTCCTGCTCTCTTTCGTATCTTTTATTATTGCCTGGCCCTTGGCTTTGATTCAGTATTATTTGAATTATTTTTATCAAAGCACATCTAAAACAATGCTCACTATGTACAGATAAATAAACTCATGTTTTTACGGAGTTCGTGGATGTTAACACATTCATTTTGTGTTTAACAGTCGTTAACTTACCGGTATGCTTCCCAAATTATTAATTTAATCTCGAAGTACAGAGCTAATCTCATAGGCACATTAGGCAAAATAAAAAGTTTCGACCAAAGTATTATAATAATTTCTAAAAGTATCGTTTTCTGCTTCCACATTCATAGACAAATATATATAATTAATATATACTTATACTGGGACTATAATTAATATTTCTCATCCATCGAGTCTGCTCAGAATCAAGCGTGTAAGTATTAACCTATTATAGTATAGCCCGTTAAAATATATAGAATATATAGATAAAAGCCCTATAAATACTATAATAATTTATAGTAGTGTGATTAAGAATAATTATATTAGTTATTATGAGATATATAAATTCTAGTAAGGAATATATGAGATATACAGTCTATACTATATAATAATATTATGAGATTAATATATACTATACATAGTAAGTATATAACTCACATCGAGTAGATATATTATAGTATACTCACACTATATATGTTAGACTTTCTCTTACTAGAAAAGTATATAACCATTAATATATATAATATACATATATATATTAGTATATATAGTATATCGGGATTAATTGAATTAGGCTATATTTAATACATTTAAGTAGCTATAAAATATATCAATATATTTCACTCCGTCATACCAATATAATGACCTATAGCTAGGTTATAGTATGAATGAAGTAGATACATCACGATAAGTAATTAATTAATCACTTCACCCATAATACCATCTAAACCTGCATAATCACTAATGAAGAAGTTAGTAATAATTAATAAAATAATAAATATATTCATATAACCCAGTAACCAATTAACGTAAATAAGACTCACATCATAATAAAATGAGAATAATAATAAGGATAATACAATTAAAGAATTAATAAATATAATAATAGAAATAATAAAATAATAGATAAGATTCATTATATTAATAATAATAATGAAAAAGCTTTTAATTCGCTATAAAATATGTAATAACGTTAATGTCTACATTAATTTACAAGGCGAACACGTTAATCGCTCCAAACTAATATATATATTTGATTTTGTATTTCACTGTCCAGAACTGTCAATTGATTCTTTTTACACTCGACTAAAGGCAGTAAGTATCTGGGTGATGCGAGAATACGAGATCTTCCTCGCGTCCCGCCTCATGGCTTTTTCCAAGGCCTCCTATAAATAGAGATTCAAACGAAAGATTACTACATACAACTATAACGAGTGATTGTTTATCTCGATTTAACCTTATTATAGATCCGACAAGACCCCAGCGATCGTTCCGTCCTCGCTCTATGTACCATGAACACAGGTTTTTGAAAAGTTGCACTTTCAGATTTTAAGTTATGAGGTGAAAGTGGATAGACAGTTTGTCTGTATATCTTTATATTCAGGATTTACCTAATCTAATATCAGGTGATTAGATAATGTGCATTCGAGCTACCATTGAAGAGAGCGGTTCACTGGTCGGGCTTCCATCGTTACTGTACTCTCATCAAGAGTAGCACTGATCGGCTGCCCTTGCATATATATACCTATCTAACTAGTATCTAAAAATATAGATACAAGATATAGTATATTTTATAATTAATATCTAGACTATAGATAGATGAGCACTACGTGACACCTTTTAGTATACTACCGGCGGCTATACCCGCTATAGAAAGACGATTATATAGTAACATATATATACCGCGCCCAATATAGGCCGTTAGTAGGGTTAGGTACATATTATAATCCCGGTAGTAATAATATACTGTGAAATTATTTATCACCTAGGTATAGATACTCCACTATTTATTGATCTAATTTTACTGATACCCTCGCTAAATCATCAGTATACCATATGATAGAAGATATAGGACCATTATATAAGTGCATAAATAATAACTATATAATTTATCACTCTTGCTTGGCGGCACTAGTATTAGTATAAGTTAGATACTATTGCCAGTATCGACCATTTTACTATAGTAGTATCCTAGTATATATATAAGCAATACTCTATTGGATTCTAAACGAATCAATATATATTGGTCGTAAACCCATTTCTGGACTCCTTTAGGATTTAATTGAATTACATTAAAATTAATGTTTTTTTTTTTATAGATTAATAATTATAATTAATTGAAATTTTATTTGAATTTTCATGTAGCCTTCTGTTTTCTACACTCTGCATTTGATCTTACAAAATCTTCCCGCCCCGGTCAAGGATCACCTTTAGTAATTATAGGTTAGCTTATCCCCTTCGATAGTTTCATCTTTAAGAGACCTCAGTTGACATGCAAAGAAAAAGTATCTTATTCCATTCTACAGAACCTCTCTTGACCTGTCTCGACTAGAAAAAAATATATCTTCTTTGAATGAACCTAGCAAAGGGGTTGTAACAATATATAAAATTAAATTTCCCTTCACCCAAGGATCTAAAGGAAAAATGTACCAAGGAAGAAATTGGCTGGAAACCTACCATATCAAGCCAGCGAATAAGTATACGATTCTGCTTGTTACAATGTATGCTACAACGAACGTAGTATCTTTAATGGTAAAAGAAAATAATCGAATGTGCCTTGGGTATCAAGATTCCTCGTACAATGTAAGGTTGTCCCTGTTTATATACTTTGGGGGAGACTCAATGATTTTTTTTTTATTTTCAAGAATGAGAGTATCAGCACACACCCCTATCACACTTCAAAGAGCACGGCGACCAGACACGAACATTAAACACCTCATAAGCACCGTAGAACAGGTATGATAACATCAGAAAAAGACCTCTCACAGATCGACTTTGGCTATACCCAGGGTTCAGATCACCAACAGGAGACAGTGGTTGAATAGGCCGTCTTCTTTATCAAAAAGTTGTAGGCTTATTAATAGTTCTTCCAGAAGCCAATTCTCAGTGGTTGTATCTTGTCGATCTAATAGTTTTTTTGTTAAACGAAATCTATTTATTAAACTTTCACAAAATTTCTGTCATAAGATTCTCCAATAACAATAAACTGTGAGAACCTTTATGAGTAAACCCAACCAGACCTAATAGTATTATTATTATTTTCCTTTTTGAAGGTCTTTACTCCACATTTGATTTTCGTCATCTTTAGGATTGGCTAAAGTATAGAAGGATTACAACCATTCGGTGTGGTTCACTGTTGAATTATTCTTCTTTTATTTTGGAAGGGGGGAAGTGTGGTCCCTTCCGTTAGTCCTGTACATATTACGATGCTTCACTGTGACTCGATAGAGTTCCTTTAATATGGGTTAGTTTTAAATTATTGATTTTTAATTAATAATTATAGAGTATTTGTAAGAGTATAAGTATTATAGGTATGTAGGGCTAATGTATATATATACGGATAGTAATATAGAGGTGGGGCTAAAGGTATGGTATAATATACTATATAATATATATATATATATATATGATTTATCGGACCAGGAATGACTTTTGACGGATGTTACGGATATGAGGAGTCGGATCAAAAAAAGAATTTTCGCTATTCAAGCACAGTTATAGTATTATTTGGTTGATTTTTCTAGGTGAGTAAAATTTCAAGGTAAGAGATGGGGTTAAGTTAAGGTTAGGTTAGAGTGGATACTTCTTTCTATCTAATGGCTTCAGTAACTTCTAAAACACTACTTATGAGCTCAGCCGTTAAAAGATAACACAGTCCGTATTTGAGACAAAAGGAATATATTTCTTTGCTTATATTGTATATTACAAAACAGTTAACAGATAGAAACTCATACCGGTGTTATTAAATGGTTTAGTTGAGCCTTTGAACATATGGATTTTCATTTTTACGTTTCACCACAATGACCGCTCCACTACCCCATCTTATCTTTCGAAACATTTTATTGTTAATTAAGGATGGAGCGAAACAAACTGAGTTCCCAGACATATGGGCAACATAAAATAAGTTGTAGAATGTACTTTCCATAAAACTTAATGTTTTCGTGTTCATATTGGCTTAAAGTCATGTGTTGTATTTGATCTTTTATTGTTAATTTAAACTTTCTCTCTTTCTACTAAAGTTACTTTAAACAGTTATCATTACAATTGATTCGCGTGTCTCGTTAAAAAACTTATTACAATATTAAATCTATTGGATGTTAAAATAGACACTTTATTATGGGGTATATATATATCATATATAGGTACTCAACTAAAGAAGTATCATAGCCTGATATACAGTAGGTATATAAATACTTACTTTATCTATTAGTGTACATATATATATTCATAGGGTTAATTAGTAATATTATAAGCTTATTATCCGATTGGAGCTTGATTCACTCTCTTGCCCTTACTGACACTCTTCGACCTATTTCTGGTTATCGAATTTTTAATAAGACGAAAAGTGCGTGGAATGTATGCTAATAATATTATTAATACTAATGAAAAAGGAAATCATATTTTGAATTTTGTAGTTTGTTTTAGGGAGCTAAAGTTTTTAAAAAATGACAAAGAGAAATTTTTGTTTTTGTCTTTAACGCTAAAATATTATAAAACTTATTGTTTTTTTTATTATAATCAATAGCGTTGCCTTAAGTACTTCATTTGCCACAAACTGCTATGAATTATGAGAAAAAAACTATTTTTTTAAATCTATACGTGTCCAATTTGATTTCGCGCATTAGGCTTAAAATTTTCTAACTTTCGCTGAAATCGAAAGTTCTAAGTTTAATTCTACAGCTATAATTACGTCCACAGTATCTTATACTCAATCTATTAAAGTGTGACCACGCCCGATACGTGTTAGTTTTTATGTTTAGGTGAACAACTAATACGAAGAATCGCCCGACGGACAAGAGATGAAGTGAACAGGGTGAATGCTAATTTTCCTCAGTTACTCCCTTCTTTACATTCTCCCAAATCCGAAGCCCGTTGAATGTATCAACGTCGATCTATTGCCTTTTACTTATTTTTGATAGCTTAGATTTGGTGTTTTTGATATTGATAGAGCTAAAGCTGCTATCACTTCCACCCTTTTGCATGATCTTTTTGATGGTTTCTGAAAATGTTACGTCACGAGTGTCATTGCAAGCAAAGAATTTGAAAGAGAAAACAAGAAGACACGAGCGAGTCTGATAGGACAATATCAGAAAACCTTGTCCATAAGTGATAAATGGAGATAATTAATTTTGACCGCGTAGAAAAGATAATTAGTGCTTTCAAGAAAAAAGACGCATTTAAAATTATATACTGAGTAATATTAAGGATAACGACGGCAGGCCTACTCATTAAAATTAATAGCTCTGGTTACGTGAGACCTGTTTAAATCAAATATGACTCTCCTTCACATCAGCGATTGGACACCTCGATTAGTGAAGTAGACAACTAGTGCATCTCTTATTAAACCTTGGAAAAAAATATAGAGTGCTTTTATTAAAATGAAATTGTAAGCTTATTTGTTGTTTGATGGGGACGCATGCCCTAGCCCGATCGGAACCTTTGGGGGTTGAAGGAGGGGTTACATCATACCCTATAGCGCAACAAAGACCAGCACTAGCAGGTTTGGGAAAATAAAGGTACAGATCTCTGATTCAGTCGACGACCTCGAAAATGGAAGTTTAAATTTCAAAGCTTCACATTGCCACATAGTTTTTTTCTAACTTTGCTTTCACCCTTGCACTTCAACTACGCTACAATTCAAGGAGCAGGTTATGTAAGAAATAACTGGTTGGATGAGAAAGAGAAACCTGGGTATCCGAGGGTCATTATCTAGTAAAAGGGGACATGTAAAACAAACTGCCCTCATTCCGAGACCGACACATGACCCAATTAACCCGTTTTAAATTTCGACTCCCGAAAGCAGTTTGCATTAGTGTCGAAATCAGTGTAAGATAATACCAGCGTGATAAGAGCGCAGAACGAGTACCGTACCTTCAGGTGATATGTCAGAGCGAATCACAGAGCGTCGCAACACAGATGTGCTCCAGAAATCTCGCCCGTACAGAGTCTACGTCATGAAGCCTCCTCAGTGCACTTCCTTGGGGCAAGCGCCTAGAGCATGCGCAAACCGGCTGTATTTACCCCGAGTTCATTTCCATCAAATGAAAATTCTCCTTAACTACCAATGAATAGCTACAAAAACTTGTATAACTAAGTTTGCTAGCTCAATCATTAATCCAATAAGCGATTCTCACACTGAGGACCTAAATAACGGGTCTTAAGCATTTCATTTTGAAGGTTTGTTCAACCATCTAGATATCTGCCGTACTGAATTAAAATACAAATATCTTTACCTCTACATAAAGACCTTGATCGAAATGACATTTCTTATGCCATCACCACAGAGACATCTTACAATTATGGAATGTATGAGTAAGGTTGATCTCATAGCGCATGACGAGAGTAATTACAGAGATAATGAAGGTCACCAAGAAGATTCAAAGATCACGTCTTATGCCGGAAGAGAAACTCTGAGTGATTAAAGGAGAGCTGTTTACCATACGGCGCCTACAATAGTAACTTTGCTGTCCACTGGTAAGACGAGAGACTATTGAGCGTACACTCAGACGTTTGAACATCCCATAATTGTAAGCACTATTCAACCCCTCAGCAGCCCCAGTCGATTAAAGCAATCGCATGAAAGCTGAGGATGAAATAGAGAGAAATATATGTTTCGTCAGTATATGCAAGATAGAAACTACGGAAGATGTAAATATGATTTTTTAAAATATTCTTGCGGGAGTATACCATGTCTGTAAGTATGTCTTCAAAACTGCGCACTTGAAGGTCTGCGAGCAACAAGTGTATAGGCACGGTAACAGACTAAGGAGTTATGACTCAAGATTAGTAACATGCTTGTGTCTCATTAAAAAATCTATACCAAGAATAGCCAAAATATGTCAAAATATCACTTGACAGTTTAAGACAACGTCCATTGATTAAATCCAAACAATATAGATATTAATGAACTCTGTTACCACTTGTAGGACTGTGTGCGGACGATATGGTATCGGTGGAACATCGAAATTGCAGCCACCCATTCCCGCTCATTGTGCAGTTTATGGTTGCCATTTCATACACACAAAAATTGAATCTCCTTTTTATTTCTTAATAGATTGAACGAAACCAATCATTTGCCAAAAGAATCAGCAATAAAAACTTTGTGTATAAATAGAAAAACAGATATAAAACTGCCGTGTCACCAATCCAAGAATAAAATATTAAGAACCAATGTGTTCCTTTATAATTTGATATTACCCAGTGTAGGTCAGTTAATGCAAAAACGAGGTTTAAAAACCCACTTTTTCACATAATTTTAAAAAAAATGAGGCCTTTTGCGCGAATTCAAAAGGCAGCGCATTGAGTTTTTTGAAATAATTTTCGTTATCAAGCCAACTAACCATGAAAAAGTACTGAGAGCAACATTTTAAAAGTTTTAATAAAAACGTACCCGTATATCTTGATGCATGAAGGATAAATTTGATCGTTTATGTCATTTATCTTTTAATAATAAAGAATTCCAATTTGAGACCATTAATGTATCTATAAATGATTTTTTTTTCATTAATATTTAGATGATTAGCATAGAAATACCCAACTTTTGCTCCCTATTAGAATTCGATACTAGAAAAAACTGCTACTATATTTCCGCTCTGGGCTCAACCCAAAATATTTCTATTAGTATATATAACTAGTTTATATAAGGTTAAACTATCCCGCATAGTTAATAATGACCTATATATATAAGTCAAATCTAATTATATTGGAATTAGAATAGCAGCAGTGAGTATATATCGATAAATTATTCTACAATAATACGTAAGCGATGTTATAAGTGTTAGTACCAGTTTTCATATAGCGTATATTATATGGTAGATAGAATAATACGTACCGGCCTATATTATAATATATTAGTATTAGTTCACTGCTGGTCTGAATTTACATAGCGGCCCTAAAACAAGTGTATTGTCCCCAGGAAAGAAGAATCGTAGTATTTCATAAGAAGAGACCACATTGGCGCGCGCCTGTCGATATTTACATATTATTACATTCTCAATAACGGATAAATATAGGGTTAGTTTATATCATTAAGCTCATAAGTACTATAATAGATGAATATTGATATATAAGAGTATTGTATAAGTAGAGGAAATGCTATCCACTATATATGCGTATATATATCAGTGATATGCAGAGTAAGCCTGTGGCAGGGGTTGTAAGCTCCGGTAGTTTCTTCCGACATTATGTAAAAAACCGTCATGCTTCTTTGCACCCAAAAATACGGATGCTTCTGCTATGAGTGTGCCTTGCGAGAGATGCGCGGATGTTGATTATCGAGATTTTGATAAAAAAAAATTATAATTAAAAATACTTTAAGTATGAATCTTGTGAGCAATAAATGGAAACAATCCAAGAGTTCCAACGGTCGTAACTTCTATCTATAAAACGGCTTATTTATTATGTACAATACTCCATTTCCGACCTTATAATCGTGTATACTCAAAAAGAAAAATTTTGCACTCTCCGCCTTTCTATAGAGCTATGATGTCATTATCGATATGAAAAATGAGTAATAACTTGCCTCAAAGTGATCTCATTCGTGTTGTTAACTTGGCCTAGGGTATCGTTATTTCTCGCAAATCATTACGTAACCAATCACTACTTTAGCTATGAGATGAGTCAGGAAGATGACAACCTGCAATAATTAGGACAGCTGGAATTATCATTGCCATGAAGTGAGAGTGTATATTTAATAGGAAGAATTACCAACAGACATGTGTGTTGTCTACCGTGAAACTAATTAGCGGTCTACTCCCTATCAGGCGTCACACCAAGAGCGAAGAGAAGAGAACATTTTTAGGAAAAAAATCGTTCACTAAATCGAAAAATCGCCGCACTGAGATTTAATGAAAAAATGAAAATGATGTGGTCTATGCATAAACGTAAGATAGAACACGAGGAACGCAGGATTGGCGTTTTCTTTGTAGAGGACAAATTGTATTTTAAACACCTATATGCAAAATCTACTAGAACTTAGAAATTTACTGTATGGGTCTTTAATAAATAAAGTGCAATTTTTTTTTATGATTGATTTGTTTGTTAACCACGAGTGATTAGGAACTCAGTATCAGTCGTTTGGACTGTTGCGAGTTCTATGGTAGAAGAAAACTATAGAAATGTCGAAAAAGCAAGTGCGTTTCTTTTAAATCGCCACCCCAAACTATACCGGGAAAAAAGAGAGTAGCACAAAAAAAATTACAGCGAAGCGAAATTCTTCTCCTCATGAAAAAGAACATCACTTGTACTAGATAGGCCTACAATGAGTTGGGTGAGATGGTGAAGGTGGAATAACACTGAAATAATTTAAGAATCACTGTTCACAAATATTCACAGTATGAGATATCTACTGAGAGAATCAACGCACACTATCCTAGTAGTGCAAGAGTAGTCAGACCAGAATGCTTTGAGTGAAAAACCTAATTCAGCGACAGAAAAAAGCATTAGTATACTCATATATGAGTTTGATGCTCTACTAGTTATTGAGTATCGAGAAAAATTTTAGGCGAAACATGGTTTGCCACGCATTGAAGTAAGACGACTTCTCTGGAGGAATTTTGGCCTTCCTTCAACTGTATGTGTGTCCAAAGTGACGGAGGAATTAGTTATTTACGCAGTATCACACTAGCTGTGAATGTATTATGAACGAAAGAACTGAAAGACAGTCAGTTTTACTCCGAAGTTATAGCACCCAGAAAATGCAAGAAGAAAAAACAATTGAGTTTTCTTGCAAGACACAGACATCTGATATATTTAGTGAAGAATATTTACTCTCTCCAGTTAACATCTGAGCGCAAAAAGATCTATTCCTCTAATTCATTGTATAAATCACTCTGACCTTCCTTATATGAGTGGCTGGTATCTGACAGAGTCATAATATAAGATATTTAAGCTCTGTCCATAGCTGATGCGTGTGCATGGTACTCACGGCCAAGTCATCAACTCCTCTCAGCCACCGTTCAGCTGAGTAAGATACAAATAAGCTTACTTCACAGAGAAGAATATGCTCTCGGAACACGTAAAAAGCTCGGAATGAATGAGTCACCCGCAATTCGCTGAAATTTTAAGGCAAATATAATGAAAGAGTACCGCTTGTGTTGATTATATTTCAATTGAATTGTTCACTGAGGACTAATACTGTTACCTCGCCTTATGAATAGATCTATACATATGTACATATTACGGAATGTGAATATAGGAAATAATAATACTATTATTAATATTTATTACCTATTTACAGTGAATAATAAGTGTAATAATACAGATGAATTATATTGACTGCTTTATATTTTACTTATTATCATACCTTCCATATATCTGTTGGATACAATGGTCTATAAGCTACGCTATACAATTGTCTTAGTTTCTATGTATTTGCATTATATATTTACTCTAGAGCAAATAAGTTGAAGACTTCCTGGTCACTATTCTGGTGAGACTCATCTTGTCATATATGATGTGTGAAATATGATACAAGAAACAGCTGCTACACCTAGCTTAAATACCAGCGGTATCAAAAATATTACTGTCTATATATTATTTTTAGGTCATACCAAGAGGAAATACTTATATGACAAAAGAATGGTGGTAGGCCACGAGTATAAAAATCCTATTTTAATTTTAAACATCCAGTTCAGAAAATGTTTGCACTTATGGTTATTAGTAGTCAATATACTCGCTTCCCTTAATGTATATATAAATACGGCCGTCCCTCAGTAAATATATAATTAGTAAGTGTTAGTGTAATGATATTAAACTAAAATTACACTAATTACAGATTGTCTGTATATATGTGTACACTAAGTGGATATCTTACGCATATCAGATAGATAAGTAAATATTACTTTCTGAGTATTGATCATACGGTACAAGACGATTATAACCCTTAGACGTATTAATCGAGTGTGGTATATGGGTATCGCTCAGGAGATTACATCCAATGTTCTATGATAAACACAATATCATAAATAAATCCCCAACTAGGAGAGACTGATCGTGTCTAATGATAACTAGATGAAGGTTTTTATAGTAGTTATAATCTCACTTCTGAGGTTGAGTTTTCGTTTATTACCTATCTATTTTTGGCCTATGTGATATTATAAAAAAAGGCTGAATTATTGAGATAAGACTCTCAGTACACTAGTTACTTCAATGGATTATACTATTAAGAATAAATACAATTACATCCGCATACATACCTGTATTATCACACTTGAACAGAATAGAATTCATTATCAGCGCTACATACGACGTACAATAGAAGGGAACAGAGGAAACTAATATATATTATGGTTATATAGCCTTTACTCAAATCTACTATAGTGTTATTAAAGCGCACCCCATAGTATTAGCTACAATCCTATACATTCACCCGTAGCGTTAAGCGTACAAAATAACAATTAGTTACTATCTGATAGGGTTATATAAGTATATATAATATAGTATATGTCTCAACTATTAACTGCCTGTTAATAGTAGAGTACTTTAATTATAGACTACGTACCCACAACTGTCAGGCTTATCTCTCTAGTACACCGTTATAAATATAATTCCAAAGCGTCCCGAAATCCGCATCCAGCGATATTAATAATCAAAATCCGCACTCCGCGGTAGTGCGGAAAAAATATGGAGCATCCGCGTGCAACACTAATAGAATATATGGGATGACTATAGTCATTAACGAGCTTGGACTAATTAGCTGATTATGGTTAATGAACACCTATATTATTCTGGTTAATATAGTGCGTCAGATGAGATAACTTCCAGCTCTAGCCCAGTCTGTTAATAGATAGTAGCGAGTTAAGTTATTATTTTACTTACAACGCAGGAGCAATCCACGTATGTAGTCGTATTCTAATAGTATTCTTATGGTTGTATGAATATAATATTGCGATGGTAGATTATTGATTGTAAAGACAATGCCTATCTTGTAGGTGGTAGGAGCTAATGTAGAGACTTCATATCACTTTATAGCTACATATATAGGTCGTAAATATCGATATTATTTTTCCGAAGTACGACGTATAGAAAGCTACGATCGCATAGGACGCCTAATATATCTCTCACAGACTTCAAAACTACCCCATATGTGTCAACCCAGGAACACAAACAGTTGATTATCATGTCTTGGTAAAGGTGATAACTAGTTTGTTATTCTTAATCGTTTACGTTCGCTCCGTTATTTAAATGTTTTTGAAAAATATAGTAACATAAACATTATAGCTTCGAGAATTATCGAGTTTCTATATTTAAGAAATGTGTGTGTGCTATCAGACTATCCATAATAATTAATCAAAACTTGAATAAATCTATTTAATATTATCGTTTTACAAGCCTATATATTCCTTAGTACTTTAGATCATTAATTAATATTATTGGAATGCAAATGGAAAACTTTAGTTTTCCATTTATTCCTTTTATCCATGATGTTAATGAGTATATTTGTGGTCAATATTTAAATTCTTATTATCTGATCATTACAATAAATAATATTAAACGTTCGATGTTCGATGTTATACCTATTGCTCTTCAGAGGTTCGTATTTAGTTCACTGCTATTTGGAATGTATATGTACAAAATGACATAAATTACTGTATTCCAATCAAGGCAAACTTGCAAATCGCGTACACATTAAGGTGGAAAATGATATAATTTTGAGAATTTCTAGTAAACTTGTTTAGGATGAGGATACTTTTCCAGAAAATGTATATAATAAATGCTGTCGCAGTAAAAGAAAATCACCCTAAGAATAGTTAGCTGAATTAGTAACTAATATAGTTTTTGATACTGGATTAGAGAGGCTAATTTAGAGACCTTTTATGGGTTGACGTTCCGTATAGAGAAAATAGAATCTTTCTTATTAAGGATTCTGGTACTGTATTTTTTCCTTTTTACTGAGAGCAAGAACCCAAGGAATCACCGCACCGAGGCAGGAGTCAACGGTCTATCTCGGCGCTCGGGGAACTACAGGTAGGACGTTCCCCCACGCTCCGAGCGTGAGTGTTCTCTCGAACACCCCGCTCTTTGTATTTGAGTTTGTCGCTGGGGTTTCCTCCGGCCCCTCCCCCAGCGGCCGGTACTAAGGAAACGTCCCCCCGCTGTCTTCCCGTCGGCTATCAAGCCGCCATCCGATTGCCGGTGTAATACCTGTACTAATATAGTTAGTATATTATATATATATTAGGCTATATGTAGTATATATATATATATATTGTAGATATATATATATAGTGGAGTGTACTATACTAGTAATATGTATTTAATAAGGTATATATGTTAACATATTATGTCCAAATCGCTCTCTAATTATTATAAAGATTGTTTTAATTATAAAATACCAATGCATTATCTTCTACTATTATTTATTTAATGATTAATGATATTAATATGTTTTAAAATACATTCTTAACTACCCCACATGGTTTACTTAAGGATTCGTATGAAACACATTCCATCTCCTTGAACTATAATCGTAGTTGTTTAGGACTAATGATGAATCTTTTTTTTAATTTCTTTGTTGTTTTGATTATTTTATATATTGTCTTGTTCTTAAGTCACTTTTCCCTCCTCTAAATTGTGTCCACGTATTCTTAAGAAACGAAAATGTGAGTTTGCCTGTGTGCTCGTGGTAAGCTTATTCGGAGAAACATGATTTTAGTATGATAGTGGTCGAAATGATTAAGTTGTCGCTCTAAACACAAAACAAAATCACCGTAAGCAATAAAGTAAACGAGCGTTAGTACGGAAACCACCGCATGCTACCCCTTACTAGTATGATAGTATAATATTCGCATAATAATACCTTCTTAAAAGCAACAATCACTATTTTTTCAGTGATTTTTCACTATAAAATATATGTCCGTGTAGTATATATACGGTATATATATATAAGACGCTCAGCTCACTCAGATTTAGATACTCATATACTACGGTCATATACTCATTCTCACGATTTCAATAATGACTCCCATAGAGATATGCAACTGATGGTTCCGATATCGGATGAAATGCTTCTAAATAGCTGGATACAGTACTAGTCAGTCCATGACTCTATATATACGTAGTTTTTAATAAAAATCTACGGGTTAAAAAGTTTAATAGCCGTGTGAATACATGCACCGTGAAATGGCAATGTACAACAGTTGGGTAGTAAATGTTAGAGATTATCTTACGATTGTTTTACGAAGACCTCTGTAAGAGTTTCACTCGAGGCTAAAGACTTAAAAAATTTAAAATCTAGTTGGGACCCTATGCGTTCATGTGCGTAATAATATTCTTACGACAGTAACTTATCCAGGACTTGCAATGACTGTGGTCCGGATAGAAGTGTGGTAGACAAGTAGAGAAAAGCGAAAGGCCATTGCTAAAAGAGCGAAAAATGGTGACTGCTGCTGTGCCAGACCCAGCGGAGCTTGCCGTAGAAGTAAGAGAGGATAAGCAAGTCACCAGCTTTAGAGAATCACAAATGCAAGGTGAAATAAGATCCCTAGTCTTAGATTATGGCTCCATATCAATCTACAAAACGAACCAGTATACTAAAGGGTTAATGTCACCACCCCATTTAACTACTCAGAACGGCATGGTCTTTTAATTGAGATTACACACTTTTGGAACCTTCATCTAGTTATTACTCACAAACCAGCCAGAAGGATAGGGGTTACATCGTTGAATCCATGGCTTGTTTCATTTATTCATCCTGAATCACGCGCGTCCAGTCAAGTTTACGAACTCTTCATTTCCTTCCTGCCCTGCTAGTCGCAGGCGGAGCTGCTGCAAGCAGCGATACTGAGGATCTCTTCTCGATGTACTAATCCTACCTCAAAGGAATGATTAAGCAAGGTGAGCGAAACAGCAACTGGTCATCAGTACGCCATTAACCCACGTGACACACGTTGAAAATTGATCACAGCCTGACGTTCCTATTAGCAGTGAGACTATCCGCCTCAGGAGCAGTCATGCGGTACCCAAATATCTATAATTCTGGCGATGTAAATGCGTGATACCTGTCTAAGTGATTCTTTACAACGCGACTTATCATTGAGCGATAATCCTCTCGCTCGCCGCATCGTCTCCCTTCATCACAAAGCTTTGTACACCCGATCTCATGTCTCGTTTATCGACATGAGTGAGTCTCTCGATAACTTCTATCCTCTGATTTTAACATGTAAATTATATCTTTTACGAGTATCTGTACCTCTTAGGACAATAGTAAGATAATCTTCTTCATTCTCGATGAGGAAGCATAACTAAACCTTCTCTCAGTTTCAACGATATCTATCGTCATATCTCTGGAAAATAAGAGAATAAAAATAAGAGTAATATGTCACGATGAAATATTCACGGTCATCTTATTCAACGCATATTGAATCTCAATTTATTTTCTTACATTTAATTCATCGATTACTGTCGTATTGCACTGCTCTATAGACGCTCATAGTTTTTTAAAATGCGTCTTAAGAATCTTAATCAACAATTTAAGTATTGTTGTACTTTTACGACAAGGATGATTAAATGAAATTGTGATGTCCATTACAGGAGTTTAACCTAAAGTATGGTGATAAATAAATATAAGTAAAAACCTATTGAATCTTACGAATTTATTTATACCTTACAGTTAATCGGTTATATCGCTTCTCATATAAAGGCAATATATCCTAACCTAAAAGCCAACCGTAACCTAAACCTAACCTATAATCCTACTAAATCTGCTCTAAAGAACGCCAGAATCAACGTGATTAATACTCACAAGGAACTATCACAAACCTCTCAAAACTATACATATAAACATATTTCACACACAGCGTACTCATTAAATTATAGAACGAATAGTTCTGAAAAAACGGAGCCTGACAACTTTGAAAATAAGAGTAATACTAGTAGTGAAGGGATGAGAGGAAAAAGACAAAAAAGATGAATAGAACGGGGAGACAACTTATGAGGAAATACACAGTGGACGACAGTTCGTTATCAGAGTCAGATTCTGAAGCCGATAGTGAATTTGATAAGGGTGAGAAGTTGTGGTTAAAAAGATTGGTGGAGTTTGAAAAATCAGGGATGAAGCCTGGTATGGCTGTCAATAGGGTGCTGATTATTTTGGCTGGAGAGCATTTAAAAGTGATGCGGATTTATAGCAAGGCAAGCATCAAAGTTGTGAAACCACTAAAATATAGTAGATAAAAGGTGCAGGCATTCGAGGCTTTTATTGAAGACTTCGAACGTTATGCAAAAGAACAATTGGGACGAGACAAAAACAGATGAGCTGTGGAGTTGATGAATTTTTTGGAAGGTTGGGCATTAAGGATGTATTACATCATCTATAGAGCCAAGGTAAAATATGTTACCATAATAGCAAGGCTGCGTAACTGGTGCAAAGTGGAAAAGGACAATGAGGTCATGGACCAGCAAAAAGAATTTTGGAAAATGGAGATTAAAAAGAACGAAAAAATTGCCGAATTTGCACTACAGATGCAAACAACGTATGAGGCAGTCACAAAAGATGAACAAAGGGATGTGGCAACTATAAGAAAAACAATTTGTGAATTGACTACCAAAAAAGTCGCAAGGAGATTTAAATTACGTATTGGGAATGAAAAAAAGAGTTTGAAGGTACGATGGAAGGACATGGTGAGTTGAGCACATGAAGAGGATGAATTGGAAGACGAATTAGAGACAGAAGCTGAAGCCATCCCCATATTGGTTGCAGTTCCACAAGGAGACAACCAGAGGTGTCGGGACAGGACGTATGCAGGCCAGGTCCTGTATGGAAAACCGGCACCTCAACGAAGTAGTGGACCAAGGGAGTATGGTAGAAGGAGCAGTATGCCATACAGTAGACCAAGACTGAAGAGCAATCATTGTGACAAGATAAGTTACATGAAACGTGAGTTTTGGCGGTTCAGAGGGTGGTGTCTAGGTTGTGGTAGCAACGAACAAAAGCTCATTGATTGTGATATAAGGATGGGACAAGGGTTTCAGCCTCAAAGTAACATCAGGGAACAGGACTAAGGGGCCTAAACACTGGTGGAAAAAAATGCTTTCTTTGTGATGAGGTCGTACGTTGGCTTGACTCGTGTCCTTTGAAAGAGAGAATAGAGGAAAGGAAGAAGAACATGAAGTTAACAGTTTTGTGAAACGAAACTGACCGCCATCAGCCGGGACGTGTCGGAGCCAACCACCAGTGTAATGCCTCCACAAGGTGCTCCGGTTAGTCATGATAGGTGGGTGCTGAATCCTGAAGCAAAGGAGTTCGTAATAGGTCAAGGTGAAGAGGTGCCTGATCCATTGCCTCAACGGACAAGGAGGAAGCAAAGGATAACCACCACATAAATAACATCAAGGGTGTATCATACAACGGGTGATACAGAGGTGACGGGCCTTGAAAGTATGAAGATGGCATCACTTCTACCGTTTGTGATGAAATTAGACGTTGTAGAGATGAGTGCAGCAGTGGATTCAGGATCCCAATATTGTTTAATTGGTGAAAGGGAGCTGACAAGGATCCCAAAGCCAGAAGTGGTGAATAAAGAGATAAGTCTGAGATGTGTATGTGGCAATTGCAATGTAAAGATTCACACCGTACAGCAACATTGGGGGTCACTATTGATGAAATCATCTAAGGCCACTTGAATTTTATAGTACTTAAAGAATTAAAGGGAGGTGTGATATTACCAATGCCGTTTCTGGTAAGAAACCGCATTGATCTTGATACGGTAGGTGGATCATTTAGGCGGTATGGTGACAATGGGGTCAATGAACAGGTCTATTTAATGGATGAAGCCAAAGAGTGTATACGGGTAGAAACATCGGTACCTGTATATACAACAGATGAAATGGTAATTACAAGAAATGACTGGGTATAGGTTAAGGTAGAATGGAGGTCGAAACAAATTAGGCCAATGAATCATGACTGTTGGTACCCTACAAAACCAGAAGAACTGTTATAGAAGGTATAGAAGATAGTAAAAGGGGATATAATAGATGTTTTAAAATCATACGAAGGTTGGTGAAGTGGACAGAGAAAGAAAGTATGGTACTGTTAAAAAAATTAACAAGGGGTCCGTTTAGACTAGATAGAAACAGCACATTTAGGGCTTGATAAGGACAAGTTAAGGAGTTATGGAGCTAGTATGTTTCCAGTAAACACAACAGTGCAAGAGTTGTCTGGAAGGATTGATGAACAGGATTCCACATAGGAAAAATTAAGGAATGAAATCAAGTTTATGGAGGAGCTAACACCAGAGCAAGTTGAACAGATTTTAGAAGTACTATGGAGGTAGTGAATGGCATTCAGTAGGAGTGACATGGATGTCAGTCAAACAGCAATGACATCATATAAAATTAAATTACATGACTATACTCCTATATATCAAAGGGCTAGGAGGTTTGACCAGAAAACAAATGAGGAGATTGAGAATCAGGCGAGAGAATTATGTTTAAGGGATATATTGGAACCATGTACTGCGGAATGGATTTCACCGGTGGTACCAATCCGTAAGATGGATGGGACATTCAGATTATCAAAGGCTTAATCAGGTAACAGAGGCAGATAGGTTTCCTATGCAGAATATCCAGGAGACTGTTTACGGGTGTCATGTAACCCAATGCTTCAAGAGTTTGGATTTGGTCAAAGGCTACTACCAGATGAACTTGGAGGAGGGTAGTAGGAACTTCAAAACATTTTCATAAGTTAGTGGACAGTACCGTTTCAAGAGGTAAGGCTTTGGCTTAAAAAAATGGTCTGGCAGCGTTTCAGCAAGAAATGCAAAGAATACTGACACGATTCAGTAAAGATAGGTGGTAGCGTATGTTGATGATGTGTTACAGATTTCAGGAACATTTCAGGAACATCTAAGGTTAATAGAGCAGGTACTACAGTGGTTTTGTGAAATAGTGTAAAGGTAAAGGTAAAGGTTAGTAACTGTAGTTGGGCAAAGAAAGAAGTGCAGTTTCTGGGTCACATCATTTGTAGAACAGGTATTAGGAAGCTCCCAGAGTTTGTGGCCCAAATCGATAAATTGGAGAAACCAAGCAATATCGGAGAGTTGAGGAGGTACCTAGGTATGATAAATTTCCAGCGGAAGTTTATAAGAAATTGTTTGGAGGTAGCTGCACATCTCAGTGCATTAATATGTGGTAAACGAAAAGATCCGATCGAATGGACAGAGGAGAGGACAAAGGTATTTATGTAGTTAAAAGAAAGAATGAAGGTGTCGGTGAAATTGGCTTTACAGATTTTTCAGAAAAAGGCAAAGTTGGAATTGTTTGTAGATGCCAGTGGGTTTGGCAGGATAGCTGGCCTCTGTCAAGTGAAACAGGTAAGGGGAGTTATCGCTTTCAATTCACATTCTTTTGATGCTTGTGAGAGGAAGGCCTCAACTATCGAAAGGGAATTTCTTGCAATAAGGTGGGGTGTCAAGAGTTTCAGACCAAAGGTTTATTT
Source organism: Trachelipus rathkii (assembly GCA_015478945.1). Lineage (NCBI taxonomy): Eukaryota > Metazoa > Arthropoda > Malacostraca > Isopoda > Trachelipodidae > Trachelipus > Trachelipus rathkii. The sequence goes on from JABUQX010084568.1 coordinate 25,310, forward strand.
TATATACAGATAACCGTCCGCTCGTTTATTTACATACTATAAAGTTGCCCGATAGTAAGCTGGCACGTGTATTGGATAACTTGAATGAATATAGTTTTGAGGTGCGACACAACCTGGGGAAAGAAATCATTTTCGCGTATACATGGTCCAGGTGTCTGAGGAGTGAGGATCAAGGTGAAGAACCAGCTAATCTATGTGCCCTTCCTAGAGGTTTAACTTTGATAAAATTAGTTCATGGTGGAGCAGATTCGCTATACATCATTTTGAAGGCTGTTTTGGAGGATGCCCGGGTGCAAGTTACCGTACAAAATCATTGGGCGTTAAGGGAATAATTAATGGACCGATTAATAGAAGATCGGAAATTGTATGGGGTGGAAAGGAAGCAAAAGTCGCTAAAGTATTTGAGGGCATTGACGATACCTGGTAGGGAACTGGTACCAGAAAAGTTGTTGGCAGGAAGTGACCTGTTTAGGATGAAGATTTGATTGCATCACGGTACATGTTGTTTGGTAGTATATCTCGGTCCAAGGGCAGGAAAAAGGGAGAATTTAAAATGTATCTATATACAGGTATTTGGTGGGACACACTTTAAAACCTTGAGGGATGATGGAACATTTGATGGTAATGAAAACAGCAAAATGATCGATGAACTTATATCTCAAGAAGATGTACAACAGGAGGAAGAGGAAAAGGAGAATTCCGAAAATGAATTAAGTGAGTATCCTGGAAACAATTTGATAAAATACGATCCAGACAAAGGATTATAAATAAACTTGATGATGCGGGAAGAGGTCATACATCACAGTTGAGCTGCAATTATGTTTTGAAGGGAGTAGCATGGCAAGAGGTCTGTATTGGTGAAGTACGTTTTTGGATACATAATCTGTGATAAGTTTGATTCAGGAGAATGTGGTTGAGGATTTGAGAAATTTTGCACACATTCTAAGAAAATGGACAGTGGACTTAGTACGTAATGGAGTGACCCCAGGTATTGTAAAATGTAACACAACTATAGAGGTTGAATTTAGTACTCAATACCGACGGGTGGTGTTTCCACTGGCAGTAGTATCGAATGGGTATATCCCGTCGTGTATCCTGTTAGGGATGAATTATTTGAAGGAAGTAGAGGCTACGTTTGATTTTGGCGAAGGAATAGTGCGTTATGGTGACGATGCAGATAATGTGAACGAAACATTTTAACAACAGTGAGAGTGTATAATATAACGGTACAGGGTAAAGATACTGGTAACGATATAATATCGGTACATGACATTCTCAGATTTCAGGAAAGGTCAGAGGAGGTCCGAACACTAAGGCAGAAGGTAAAAAGAAAACAAGCCATTACAAAAGGTGATATATTATTAAGGGAATTTTACCGGTATCGAGAGGATTTCCAAATTAACAGTTCGATTTTGGTAAAGAGGATGGGAATAAAATACGCCAGTGCAGTTTTCGGATTCCAACAGCTGATTAGCGTATGCGTAATAACCCATAGAAATCTGGCAAACTTTGGAAGGTAGAAGTATATGGAGTTGGTGTTAAATATGTGTGGCATTCAAGGATTTCATCAGTGGTGCAGGAGGTTTGTAGGACATGCCCAAAGTGTCAGCTAAATTAGATTGGTAATCAGGTAGTGTTTCCGCCTGTGGGAAAATAGAGATTAAGAATCCTTTTGAGTTGATGGCAGTAGATGTGATAGCAATGCCAAAGACAAGGAGAGAGTATGTGGCTTGCTTGGTTGCAGCGGATCATTGCAGTAAGTGGGCTGCAGTGAAACCCATAAGGGATAAATCAGCAAGGAGTGTGGCCGGTGCCTTTGAATATGAGATTTTACCAGCTTTTGTGCGTCCACCTTATAAGGTACTAACAGATATTGGAGTGGAGTTTAGGAGTGATAGATTCGAGGAAATGCTTTAGGAATATGGGATAGAACACGTCTATAGCAGTCCGTACAAACCAGCCAGTAATTGGGCTGTAGAACGTGTCAACCGGACTTTTGCGGAATTTCTAAGGAACATGAAGGAGAAAGGTATTGATTGGGAAACTTCCTTACCAAGAGCGGTGCAGGTGTATAATAGCACAAAGCATGCAGAGCTTGGAATGTCCCCGGTAGACAAACTGATGGTGGAGAAGCATCAGAAGGGGAAAATGCTACCAATTCCAAGGAGTGAACAGGAAAAATGGCGGGAAAGACACCCAAACTGGCTACCATATGCAGTAGAAATGAGGGTCAAAAGGAAGATCATTACAGTAGATAGGAGCTTGGAGAGAAAATTGGGCAAAAGGTATGAGGGTCCTTTCGTGATCACTAAAGTAATCTCAGGAGGTATGTCTTATGACATTAAGAGTAAGACTAAAACAGATAATTTGCACTATTCTCATTTAAAGTTTTGGGGGGATCCCCCGAAGTACCTCAAACAGTACTTCCAATGTGAGGAAGTTGACTGGGATAAAGAGGAACACCAGGTAGAAGTAGAGGAAGTGGAACGAGTACCTGAGATGACAGTAACACATAGACCACGGTGCCAAAAGGCACCATCTGAGGCAAAAACACCAAGGAAAAAAGGGTCGAAAATTAAGGAAGCTTGGAACCTGTGGAAACAGATGGCAGTGAAAGGAGTAACTGGAAAAAGGACTGAATCGGTACAGACGGAGGAACTGGTGGGATAAACTAAAAGTACCCAGACTGAATATACTAGTATGCAATTTCACCGATCAGCGTAGGGGAACAACTTGATCGGTTCGAGGAGGAGGAGATAGATAGTGGTCTGAAAGATAATGTGACTTTAGCGCGCTTGACAAATCAATAAAGTTTCCGGAAAACAATTATTCATTGGGAGTCAAGATCAGTGACGGAAGTGTTAAAGAAAGAGACCAGGAGGTAGATCAAGTCAAGAACCTTGAGCAGTTTTCTTCGGAAAATCAAGATGTGGGTCCTATCACATATCAAAAGGAGGAAGAGCAGGTAGAGGAACAAGTAGAAGATGTAGAAAAGGTCAACACCACGGCAACTAGCCTGAAAGATCCTGAGCATAGACCAAGATCTATATATGAGGAGTTGTGTGGAAGTACTAGTGTGCGGAGCAAGATGATGCACTGGTTCCAACAACAAACAAGGGCACAGGATCAGAAATCATACGAGTACCCATGACGAGTCAAGAGGATCGGAAGAGCTGCAAATACTTAGGAAAAATATTTGGTATGAAATAACAGATTGAAGTATATACTTTTACCTTCTTTATTCTCCTTTACTACAAAATTGTTTTAATTTTATTTTCCTTTAAGATTGGTTACAATCTTGAGGGGAGTTGTGATGGCTAGCTGAGAATAACCCAACTAAACTGATTTTGAAATCAGGCCACGGAGTAAGTGTTTTACGGTGAAAAAAATATTTTCTTGATTGGTGAAATATAGGAATATAAAGGATACAGGTTCAAAAGTTCACGAAAAAAATTAGGAAATTGCTGAGAAATTGTAATCAAACAAATAATAGTAACATTGCGGAAAATTACTGAATAGCTTGTTTTCGTGAAACCGGGCTAAGTTTTTAATTTCTTTGGAATTCAAAAAAAAATATATTATAAAGGTAAACTAGTAATGAAAGGGAGTATACTATTATTAGGAAGAATTGAAATAGGATCAATTGGTGAATTTTAAATAAAGAATTTGAGGAAATAGTCGCTAAATAGATTGTTGGCGTTAGGATACATTTATTAAACTTCAAATCGTGTTATATTGGAGAATTTAGGAATAATAGGTTAAGGTCAACAGCATGTTGAATTTGAATAAGATATTGTGATTTGGAAATTTCATACGTTAGATTTTTTTATTGTAAAAAAAGTGTTAGTTGCATTACCTAAGTTAAAATAAACACACTACTATTACAAAATACGCCAATAAAATCTTAACAAAACATACCTAATCAACACATCTCCCCTAAAGAAGAATCACTGTCCAGAAGAACTTAAATAACACTCGCCCGTAGCAGATATCACCAACCCAATCTAGCATATATAAATCATGATTCAAACTCGATCAACGTTAATCCATTTGCACGAATGTCGTATATGCCGACAACAAGGAGCACGTGTCTTCTGGATGCCCCGCTCGACGCTCCCCGTACAACCCTATTGCTGGTAACGTCTATCTTGCCTTGAACGCCCAAGAGTGTGGCCGGCTATTTGGAGCGGTTGTGCCCCTCATAAGCGGTGGGTCAGGGGCATAAATGTATAATAGTAATACTATATTGGTATAAAAAAATATTATATATACTATATATTAATATATAATATATTAAATATATTATAAAAAATCTATATATATAATATATATATAAGATATAAATATTATAATATATTATATATAAATATATGATATATATATATATATATATAATATATAGAAATATAATATAATTATAATATATAATAATATATATAATATAATATACCTAATATAATATAATACTATACTATAATTTACTAATATATATATAACTATATATTATATATATATAATATAATAATATATATATAAGTATATATATTAATATATATATAATATAATATATAATAATATATATTAATAAATATAAAAATAATATATATAATTTAGTAAATATATATGATATATATATATATATACATCAGACTAGTCCATATTAAATACACGGACTTCCACCATTTATGATAAAATATAAATAAGAAATATATATATATATTATTATAGAATATAAATAATTTATATATAATATATATATAAGATATATATATATATCTAAGTATATATATTATAATATAATTATATATAATTATATAATTATGTTATAATAATATAGTAATATATTATAATTATAGTATAATATATATATATAAATATTTATATATTATAAATATATTTATATATATTATATTAAAATAAATATATATATATAAAATATAATAAAATGACATAAAACGTATATATTAATAATTAATTTTTAGGACCACGTGAGCTTATCCGAGATAATTCATCTATAGGTTAGCCAATGCATCCATATTTTAGTATATATTATATATAATAACTGTATATATATATAACACTCAAACTTTAATATAATATAAATAACCATAATATACAACACTTATAGACTATATATATATATATATATATAATATAGTATAATACTATGAAAAATAGAAACAAAGGAGTAGATTTCCTAATCTTAACGACACAATTTACCTTGGCCATTAGAACTCAGTATCGCGTCATGTTGATGTTTTTGAATGATCTTGTAATAGGGAGCTGTCTATTTGCTTGATGAAATCATTTCACATATTCATAATCCCCTGAATAAAAATTAATTTTATAAAAATAAAAATGAAGGAATATCAATTCATCCTTTCGTGACCATTAATGATAAATAAACTGGAAAACAAAAGTGGTTTTTATATTTTCTCTAACAATGGAATAGAATTACCTCCTAAATAAACATTGAATTGTACATAAGCTTGATTTGTTGAAACAAAACTTTTCGAAATGAAATTTGGAAAATTTTAAAAACATTGCAATGTTGAAGTGTTTATTTTTTTCTTTTTATGTTTCTTTCTTTGTGATTCTAAAGCCTTTCAGTACTCATTTATGGCAAATGATTACATAATATCTTATTAGTATTTGTAAATTTAAAATGTTGAAAAATGTTTGTATTATTTATTGTCATACTTACGACAAATGATATTGCAGGCTATACAGTCGGGCAGATACACCATTTTATTAAATTTTGTAATACTTAATTAATACTAAAAGAGAATTTTTAAAAATTTCCAAAATCTTTTTTGAAAATTGTTCCATAGACAAAACAAAACTTACTACTATAACACGACAATTAATCTAAGTATAAAAAGACATTTCTCCGACAAACAATCCTAGAAAATTCATTAGATTCGATAACAGAAAAAATATTATATTTCAATCAAATCTCAAATATAGTTGCGTCTTCAAAAATGATCATGCTTAGCATATGGGTCAATATCAAAATTCGGTTCCTACAACTTTTAGATAAAAGTCCTATTTTTGTATACTCAAAGTTGAAGTATTCGTAAAAAATATTAACTAGCATTCGAACATGTGAAAAACCACAGATTGAATATCCAAATTGAAAATGACCAAAACAATGACTATAGCACAGGAAACACAGCTCGAATAACATTTGAGACGTCATATATAAATGATAAATTTTGTGTTATATAGTCAAAAGTAGGGTAAAAATGTCATATTTTGCAGTCTAATTATGAGGGGTAGGGAAATAAACAAGCCTGGAAGCAATAAGTGGCATCCACTTTAAACGTATTTTTCCTTGTTGTAAAGTGCACACAAATTACAATTTTTAAAAGCTAATGTGCACATCGATTTCAACAAAAGAATCGAGCTATTTTAAATACATATAATATATATATATTATATAATATATACTAATATAATTAATATATAATATATAAAAATATATATAGTAATAATTAAATATTATAATATAAAATATATATTATATACTATATATATATATTTATATATAATAATAATATATTATAATTATATAATACGATAATATTATATATATGAATAATATAGATATATATATTATATATATATATATTAATTATATATATTATTAAATATATTATATATAATATATTATATATATGTATATATAATATATAATAATATAAATATATTAAATATATATATATTATATTATATATAGACCTATTAATATAATAATATATATAATATATATATTAATATAATATATATATATAAATATTTATATATAAATATTATATATATGTATATATATACTTACTAATCTTATATATATATAGTAATAATTATAATATCTAAATATAAATAAATATACATATTATATTATATAATAGATATAATATATAATAATAATATATATATATTATATATCTTTTTGATATAATAAAAATTATTATATATATATATAAAATATATTATATATATATATTAATAATATAAAATAATTAAATATATTATATATATATACTAATATATAATATATAGTATAATATATAATTATATATATATTATATTATATATTATATAATTATATATATTTATATATATAATAATATATATATTATATAATATATATATAATATATATATTATTAAATATATATTATATATATATTTAAATATTATATAATATAATATACATTATATATATATATTATATATAAAATATATATATATATAAATATAATATATATTAGTATACTATATATATATATAAAATATATAATAAGACTATATATTATATATATATATAATATAAATCACATAATATTATATATATATATATAAGTTAATATAATTATATATATTATTATATATTATTATAATATATATATAATTATATATATTCCATAATATAATAGTATTATATTATATAATATATATATATATATATATATAATAAATAAATATAATATAAAATATAGATACTATATAAATATATTATATATAATATATATATAAAATATAATATTTATATATATAAATATTATAACTAATATATTATATATAAAAATAATATGTATATATTTTATATATTATAACTATATATTTAATATATATATATAATAATATAATATTATAAACTATATTAATATATTATATAATTTTATAATATATAGTAATATATATATTATTATAATATATATTATTATACTTACTCATAATAATATATACTATATATATCATATATATTTATATATATTATATAATATAAAATATATATTATATATAATATATATATATATAATATAATATATTCTATATTATAATTATATATATAAAATATATATAGAAAATATATAATATAAATATATATAATATTTATTTATATATAATAATATAAGAGATATAATTAATTATGTATATAGCATAGTAACATACATAGATATATAATATATATCATATATATATATATATTATTAAATATATTAAGATATATAATAAAAAATAATATTATATATATATAATATAGTAATATATATATATATATTGTTAAAACAATTATTTCTTTATGTCCTTCGATTCGACTATATCGAAATATATATCGATACCGATATCTATCGATATCGAATATATATATACTACATATTACATGAATATATATATATATATATAAGAATATATATATTAATATATATATAATATAAATATATAATATAATAATATATAATAATATATATATAAATAGTGAATATAATTTCTACTTTCTTCGCGTAGATTGTAAAGAAACAGCTACGGGTAAGAATACAATTGCTGAATGCTGGTACAATTTTAGTGCGGGAAAATGTATTAAAAAAAAAAAATATAGTGTTATATATTATAGTATATGAGTAGAAAGCCTATTTAAGAGACTTTTACCGTTACTCTCGTTAAAAATAAATCGATCTTAGTAAATTGATGTTTTGTTTTTTAATTAAGATTCCCCAAGATACCGACCGAGCAAAGAGTCGGGGTCTCCTGCTGCCGGAACTGACGGTTGACATCCCGCCCTCGGGAGGTCTCCGGCCCACGCTCTTGTATTGGGTGTAGCGGGGGTTCCCCGCCGCTCCCTACGGGTATGGAAAAGCGTCCCCTTTGTTCTCCCGTCGGCTCGAGCCCTTAATTTTTTAGTAATACCTTACAAATATATATATATATATATATAATGCCCGCTGGCTCGAGCTCCCCCTAAATAAAAAAATAATTTGTTTATTGTTTTTGTTTTTTATTGTTTTTTTACATTCCTATACAAGAATTTTTTCCCTTTCAAAAATGTTCCTTTCCCCCCAGAAACAAACTTTTTCAATTTGTTTTCTGATCGCAGGAAGAGCGGAAGTATGAAAGTTTTTATCTTTTAATTGCTATTTTTGAATAAAAATGGTTAATTAAATTTTTCAAATTTTTTGAACTTATTTTAATACACCAGGATAATATTAAATTTTAACTATTTATTTACCACTTAAAGTAAGTTGTGGGCATACTGGCAAAAATTGACAGATTTGTAATTATAGTGTTTATTATATTTCAGTCATTTTGCTATCAATCTCTTCAGGAGTTGGTGTGTGTTAGCGAGATTTACACTTTTATTATTTTATAATTAAGTGTATACTAGTTAAAATCATGAAATGCTGTAACTTGTTTACTACTTGCTCACTTTTATGTTCTACGTCAATTGTTTTATATTGCTCACAGATTGTTTATCTGATGAATCACATATTCGCATTGACTGGCTGATGATCTGTGCAGACTTGAGTAAGGCGATACAGGAGGATTAAAACGCCGAATGCCTGATAAAACGGTAATATTTCACAAAATATGGTTGGGGTGCCATCTGTTCATGGCCCCAATCGATGATGATTGTTGAAGGCACCATGGACGAGCAAATGTATATAAGAATGTACTAAGTACAGAACTCGTTTCTACTCAAACAAGGGAGTGTGGCGATAGACTGTTGGATTTCAACGGATCCACCCGTGTCATGCAGCGAAGTTAGTAAAGAGATGGTCCGCACGAATGGCTTTAGAGTACTTCATGCCGGATAATTTAACCTGACATAACCAATTTGAAGCTATTGTGGTACGTTGAAAATGAAACTAACATTCAATTACGCCAAAGTAAAGCTCATGGACGTCTTATACAGGTTTGGTTTCCATTCGAAAAATCCGGAATTGTGCGTCAACTTTAATACTCAGGCAGTGCCAGTCGCGTAAACAGCACTTGCACGGTGACTAAGGTGTCCACCAGATCTAAAATATTTATATGTCCGATGTATTTATAAATAAATCAAAAAATGAAATAAATTAATTTCATAATTCTATTTTAATTAAAAGCAATTTAAAATAAACCATGAAAAACATAGGTCGTATTATATATAGATATATAAACAAATGGTAGCTAATTATTTATATATATATATATATATAATATTATATATATATATATATATATATATATATATATAATATACGTAATATATTATATAAGATATATATTATATATAATAATATATAATATTATATATATCTATAAATAATTAAATTTAAACAAATCTATAAAATGGGTTCAACTGACATCTAAATAGGTTACTACCCTTGAAAATGTTTCGTTATTACAAAGAAACACATAATAAACAGAAAAGTGTAGGAATTCTAATATTTGAAAAAAAATGGGAGAAACAAGTATACTTCGAGCTCACAATGTTTTACTATACATAAAATAAAGAAGCATCTGTGGTAGTTATCAATTTGTGTTCGCTGTTATAATCTAGAAAATAAAAATTGTTTACTATAACAAAAGATGATTTCACAATTTGATAACTTCAATTATAATTCGAAAAATGAAAAAAAAAATACGTCCACTCACGTAAGCACAGTAAATAAATTTAAAAGCGAACCTTCAAATATAGTAATAGCTTAAGATATTGAAAAGTTCAATAATAACTCATGAAAAAGCCACTTTATATATATATAGAATATATAATATATTTATATATATAATATATTAATAATCAGTATAAGTATATATATATAGTATATATGAAATTCATGAATAACATGGTAAAATCCTTTGGACTTTGTACAGAAACAAAATATCTTTATTCCACTTTTATAAAATTAAAATATCGATAGGGTCAAAGAATTTATTTAACTCTGTAATATTCATATATATACTATATATAATAATATATATATATATATTATTATATATATAAATATATATATATATAAGAATATATATTATATATATATTATATATATTATTATATATATATGATAATATAATATCTAATATATATAAATATATAAATATATATATAATTAATATATAATATATAAATATAATATATAATATAATTATATATATATACTAAATTATATAGTTTTATAATAATATAATATATAATATAATATATATAATATATAATATATATATATAATATATATATAATTATTATATATATATTAATATGTAATAAAGGTAAAATTTGAAAGATCTTATTTATGAAGTGATACCTGACTAACATTGTGCGTTAATTTATAGCACAAATATAACTATATACCAAATAGGTTTTTAAAATTTTTAAATAGTATAAAAAAATTATAACTTATACAAGAGCAAAACCTAAGTTTTGTAATGGTATCATAAGTCAAACTTTTCGCATTATTACATCAATAGAACTTCAGAAGATAAGATAAAATGAAAATTTATTAGTACTCACAAACCTCATAACGGGATTATTCAAAGATTGTTTTTCCTGAATATTAGTGTAAAATAAGTTAAAAAAAATGAATGAAAGGTTAGTCCTCGATAAATAATATAATGTGTTTAAAATGATCTCTTCCAAATACTGTGTAAAAAGGAAGAAATTTGTAGAAATTACGAACAACGTTTAAAGAATAAAAGTGTAGTAGCAGCAACAAATTAAGAATATAACTAGATATAAATGAAAGTCTGAAAAGTATATTTAACACTTTACAACGCATAATCTGTTGATAATTATCTTAAGGTTATGATCGAAGTACTACCGTGTTCTATTACATCTTTAAAATATAAAAAGCATAATATTAATGTTTGCAGATTATTTCTCTTTCCAGCCTGAGGTAAAATGTAGTTAAGTAGGGAAATCCCATTTTATCTAATTACTAGAGATATCAGGGATACTTGTAACGAACTAAAACATCTGTTCAAGGTTGTTCTAGATAAAGAAATGATAGGTGAATTTACAAGGTGTATCTTGAAAACTACAAGATAACTCTGACAATGGTAAACATTAAAAGGACAGAAATTGAAGATTTCATACATAGTAGAAAACTATAGAACTTGTTCCATTTTAGTTTAAAAATTCAAAGAATATGTGACAGTTCTATAGATTAAGGAAACTGAGTTGTATGTTTTCTTGACTAAGTGGAAAGTGGTTCGTAGGTTATTAAGATTTTATAATAAACTTAATTTCAGCTTAAAGAAACAGGGTATTTTCGTGATGACCGTTGTTGTGTCTTCCAATCTAATTTCTCGAACATTTTTCGCTGGAAAAGATTAGAGTGAATGTGATTTTCTGTACGTATGAAGGAGGAGGGATACTGTTGAATAATAGTTTGGTATACGTTGTTAAACAAGACAGAAAGAAGCTAACTTATAAAAAATGGTATCAAGAAATATTTTTATCCTTAAAGAGAATATAATTTGGTTTAATTGATCTTTATAGGCGATGTAAAGTTATTTTTCATTAAAATAGATTCTAAAACTTGAAGCTATCATTGTATTTCTTTCCGCTTTAACTCTGTATTTTCTTCTTTTCTAATTTTTTTTTAGATTACTTGATATTAAGTTTAATTACCATTTTTAATTAAAACTCCTTTTATGGCCACCATGTTGTTCAATTTTGTTATACTTCATTGTAATGAATAAAATGTTTCTTTTATGTTATATAATAATGTTCTGTTTTAAATATGTAAAATGTAGAAAATCATTAAGACAGAGAGAGTTTTCAGGTATTAAATACCAAGCATTTGAGACAAACAAATAGGAGCGAGGCGTTTTTAAAGCGCCATGCCTCAGGGTCTAAGTAATACGACAAAATATAATTTTAAATCATTCCTCTAGTGTTAAGTACATAGAATATTTGTGTAGGGCAGATTGGGTTTCAGTAGTAGTGTTTGGTAGATAAAATTTTACCAGAAATAAAGAGAAAGAATTTATATTGTAAAAACAAACAACGGTACCTGATTATTAAAATAACAATCTCTGCAGTTTGTTGATTATTTTCAACAAGCGAAAATGTTTTATTTATTTAATTTTAACTTTTCAAAATTCAAATAAGCTATGTCTAAGTTAAAACTTACCTTTCTATCCTCTTGGTTTTCCGTCAATTTAACTAATTCAATTTTATTCCACGTATATATATAATATATATATTTATATATATATATATATATATATAATATATATTATATATAATAATTATATATAATATATTATATTATATAGTATAATAAATAATTATATGTAAATATAAATATACTAAAATACTAAAGTAATCGCGGCATACGATATATAGAAAGAAATCTTTCCGTTGAATATAACTACCAATAAGTTGTTGAACATAAGAGTATTCAAATCGATTCTATCTTTTATAATCAAATAAGTAGACAAATAATTTAATGAAGACATAAATTTAATTAAAAATGGAATATTATCAATAAGCACTCTAGATCCAGCAGTTTCAAGAATCATACACATTACATAACTAAACATTTAAAAGTATCAAATATGAATTGGAAAACAGTTGATGCTCTATTTGGATACAACATTATGGGACTATACCTGCGGCAAGCATTTTGATTTCTTACTATCGCAGAAATGGCAATTTGCAACAACATCTCAAAAAATTTGAATTGAAGAAAATGTACG